>JABXWE010002506.1:0-56909 GCA_014611495.1 Limonius californicus | reverse complement strand
CCCCCCCCCCCTTGTTCCCATTGCCTCTTTCGCCTTTTCCTCCTTCAACCACTATCCTATGTCCTTGTTCTTTTTCCATTCCCCTCCTTCTTTCTCTCCCCCTCCTCTCAGTCCAGCTCCCCTATTTTTTCTCCTTTCCCTTTTCAGCCCTATATTTCGCCCGCTCCTCCCACACTCTAGCGGTTTCTGGGGAATGATATGAAGGGTCGTCCTTCGTCGCCGTTCCCCTGTGCCGCAAAGCAGGTTGAAATGTAAAATATCTTGCCATATTATAAGAGCGATAATACCTAATTTCTACATTATTAATTAAACATCCTGTATATTAGTTCATTTACTTGCAGTTCTGGCACAATTCCCGAGATATGCTGCATACAAACATACACACATGCATACAATATTAGGAGATTAAATATCTCAAAAACTGTGTTAGTTTCAAAATCGCTAAAACCAATTCCCTGCTAGTTTTGAATATCTTGGGCAAGAAGGGTACACTTATAGGCAACCTTATATACGCCCGAGAACATATACACATTGGAAGTATCAATTTAGAACAAATTCAATTAGTTATGACAAAACTGGAGCCCACAACAGGAAATAATTCCACACGATCTAATAATATTAACATTCACTTGATGAATTCGACCCCCAAAAATGAACAACTTAAAGTTTTTCTTCATTAGTACTCCAAAACAATGCCTCAATCCCTAATCCCTACCTACCCATAAATCTTAAAAATATCAAGCCATTATTCTCAACACCGCAGAAGGAATTAGATTAGATTAACACACAGTAGCAGTTGGATTAAATGTACGCTCAAACAATATGAAGTTTGCCTCTTGAATGTCTAATAACCGGGTATGCATCACCTTTAAGAATAAAGAAATTATTGACAACTTAATGATCTGCCACAAAATCATCCACATCTATGACAGATGTATAGAAACAATAAATCTTATCACCCTAGCGTTACATTATCAAACTTGTGCTCCTCTATGCTACACACTAGAATAAAGAATGCCATGAAATCCCTAAATTATTTAGTATTGCACCAGAATGCTTAAACAGGAAACAAAAACATGACGAAGCTTCTATTATGTTTCCTATAATTTACAAGTAAGTTGCGGTGCTACTTCTTTTAGGTCAATTCTACTGCGATAAATGTATTTCTGCATATTACATGTGGCAAGCATTGCGCTGGCTGCATAACCATCTATTTTACTATTTTTAAGTAACAACCTGTGAGAATAATCACACCAATTCACTTTAGTGACACTTAAAAGAACAACTATTTCAGCCCGTCGATAATAATCTTTTAGATTTCTTTTTAAAAATCCTACTGCGTTTGTATTTAGATCTCCCTTCATATAAAATCCACTTCCAATGGTCTAATCAAGCCACAGTAGCTTTAATTTATTCAGAACTTCAGGAAAGTCAAAACGTAAAAAATACGTTTTGAGGTTTGAGGTTACGTTGTTACAGCAAACTAAAAATTATTTCAATGAAACTAATACTTACTCGACATTGCCTATTAGGTCAAAAATCTCTTCGGTTGTTACATCGTCTGGGTCTTGATCTTCTGCTTCTTCCATTTTCAGTGAACTGAAAAAAGCTTTTCGTTAATATAAAACACTTAACCTCACTTTCGGCGAGAACAAATAATTATTTATAGCTTCATTATGAAAGTTAGTTATACTTTGACTGCGTGGGTTTTTGAACTAGGATCACAAATAGTTGTTTAACACACAATGGTAATTAAAATTATTATAGGAAAAGTAAATTACGCACGTTTTTTACTTAACTAGCACATTTTAAACGTTCTATAACGCTACAGAGGGCTTTGCCTCCATAACGCATGCGCAAGCAAATAAAATCACGAAATTTGAAATTTGCATCATTCTATAAAGTTTGAGTATATTTCTTAAAATATATATTAAGGTATTTTTATATTAAGTGGCAGGTTTTATTTCAAGTTGAAGCCTATAATGTTTACGGTATTTTTATGTTCGTATTATATTTGCTTTTGATAAAAGAATTTATTTAAATCCAAGTAAAGTAGGAAGTACGGGGGTCATTTAAAATGTTTTCGGAAGAAAATAGAAAAAACGTTTACATAATTTTGAATTCGTTTTATTTTTCAATACAATTTCACAATACAGTTAGACCAAACAATACTCTTCAACATTTTTCTGTAATACCACAGGTAAATATTATTGTAAATAACTTTTTCATTTTGCAAAAGCTTTGTTCTTTTATCCGTGGAAATTGCAGGTGACTGATATTAAAATTTGCATATTGATCGTCAATACTAAAATGATGAAAATGCTACCAATACAATGAATGATTTAATCGCATATTTTCTGATTCTGTAATGATTATTTACCACATAAATATTCCTCACGCTTATTGTGATAGTAGTTGGCAAAATAGGTAAAACGACAGAAAATATTCTTATAAAGCCACACATTAACTTATGCTAGAGCTGTGTAGGAGTACCGGGAGATCGATAAATTATCATTAAAGAAGAATCGGCAGAAGGGACTGGAACTTGGTTATAAATTATTACTCTGTATATTTATCTGCAAGAAGTGTTGCCAGTTGATTATAGAATATAAAGCCCGGGGGAGATAAGGCTGTGTTACGAAGAATCTCTTTCGCTGACAGAATCGAGCGTCAATTCTACAGAACTGACCAAATTATGATCAGAAGTTACTGGTGTGAGTTTGTGTACATCTACTGGGAAAAAATCACCTCTTAATTTTGAATTCCGAAGATAAACAACACGCAAGAAGCTACTGTTTTCCGAGAAACAAGACTCGGTCGTTTACGATGGACAAAGTAACATGGTTTAGTGCTGTTCAGTGATGAACCCACCTTTAATAATCATGCTGGTAATATGTATCCCAGGGGGGAAATATTTTTACCAAAATGCATACTTCCAACAATAAAATACCTAACCTCTGGTATGGTACGGGGATGCCTGTCTGCCAAAGGAGTTGGTCGACTGCATGTGGTCTCTGGGATGATGAATACCACAAAATACATTGCAGTACCTACTACAGAATAAGATGTTGCCTGGTGGAAAAAATTTGTTTGGAGGAGAGAAGTCTATTTTTCAGGATGACAATGCACCTTGCCGTAAACCAAAAGTGTTTCAATCTTGGATGTAGAACGATAAAGTCTGTAGAATAAATTGGTTATCAGAATCCTAAGACCCAGCTTACATCGAAAACTTCGTTCTTTTTCTTCTTCTTCAACTTTGTCCTGTCCATGGTTGAACGTAGGTCTCCCATTGTCTTCTCCACTAATCTTTGTTCTGTTCTTGTCTGTGTCATTGTTTTCTGGCCACTTCTCTGATGTCCACCAGCGTAAATATATAGAATAAATTGGCTATCATAATCGTAAGACCCTGCTTACATCAAAAACTTGTCGTTCTTCTTCTTCTTCTTCAACCTTGTCCTACCCCTTTTCTTCTCCACTCATCTTTGTTCTGTTCATGTCTGTACCATTGTTTTCCGGCCACTTCTCTGATGTCCACCAGCCTTAGTGGTGATTTCTCAGCCCCTCTTCTTCCTTCTCTTGGTCTCTAGTCTATCACTCTTTTGGTTCGTCTTTCGTCTCTCGTTTTTATAATGCGTCCTGTCCTAGGCCATATTTGTTGTGTAATGTGTTTAACTAAGTCGTTAACTTCGGTTTATCTTCTTATTCATACTATAGTTTTCCTGTCACTCAACTTCATTCCCAGCATTTTACTTTCCATTGCAGTTTGTGTTTTTCTTAACCGGTGTATAATTTATTTAGTTTAGTAGCTGTTTCCATGCCGTAGAACTCCTAGAAATACGGGGATAACTCACATGTCAAAACTTTGGTTTTCTGTTTTCTTGTAAAATGCTTTGAACACAAGATATCTGATAAGCTGCCAAATGCCACTCATCTTATTCTGATTCGTCTTCCTAATTCAGGTTCCTGGTGTTCATATTTTAATGTTCAATTGTGCCCTAGGTTACCTAGGCTAGGTATATGTACGATAGAACTTTTATGTTTGAGTTGTTTATGTCTATTGAGTTTATATCTTCTGTTGTTAGAATTTTTGTCAAGTGTAAGTGATATTTACGTCTAGGTGCTTTTTTTTATTCTGTGCTCAATTGTGATATCCTAGTCGGTATGGTGAAACGTCCGTTGACTCTTTACCAGGCTTTAGTATCATGATTATTTGAGCTAGTTTCATTTGCTTTGGCCAGTAACCCAATCTTAGGATAGCATTAAATAAATATGTTAGTAGCACAATACATTTTCTTAGTACTTCTTTTAACATTTTAGCCGTTATGAGATCTTTACCCCTTTTTGGGGTTCAGCAGTTTGATTTCTTCCTTGATTTATTTTGGAGTTGTAAGTTTAGATGGCTGTTGTGTTTATTGATCTATTTCTTGGTCTCGTTCGTTGTTGTGCGGGGCGAACCCTTTAGTAAGGTGCTCTGCAAACAGCTCAGCCTTTATCCTTGTCACTTTTTGCCCAGGGTCCTGCATTTGGTGTGGTTTTGCGATTGGAGGTTCTGCTGATTTAGGTTTTCTCGCACTTTTAATAGGTTTCCTTATGGAATTGTCATGCCTGCTGAGATGGCTGTAAGTAACAGTAGAGTAGCCTCTGTGGAAACCTGGTTGTTCTATTGATTTATAGTAGTCAATTCTATTTTGCAATCGGTTTATTATTATTCTTGTTAATAGTTTGTATATAATTGAAATAAAGAGCAATTTAAAAATAAATTTTGTGAAAGATGTTGCAGTGAAAAATGTATTGATAAGTTACAATACCGCCCAAATGTTCTAGTTTTGAACCTACTAGGCAATCATAATCAGAACAGCAGGCTATAAAAAGACATTAAACAATGATTTGCTTTATATTTACATAATCGATTCATTCATTCATGCTATACACATGTATAGCCTCTAACATCAAGTAAATACGATTACAGTTAGCCAAAGCCAAAAAGACGTCAATGGACATCTACTTCTCTTGTAATTTACTTCATTGCTTGCTTTATTTATTGCTTTTATAGAAGAGATTGTAAGTACAATACAAAAATATTAATTAAATTTCATTCTACGTTATGGGTCCTTTCCCAGCTAGTAGTAGTAGCAAAGATTTGGGGAACTTTAGATACCTGCAAGTAGGCCTTTATTGGCCCTTTTTGCTAATCCCTGGTTTCCCCCTAATCATGGTTACTCTCCTGTGCATCCTCTTCCCCATTCTCTCCATCTACCCTACCGAACCTTCCGGCCCTCCTGATGAATACCAGGATGTCTGTCCAAGCGAGGGAGTTCAACTCTGTGTAGTGAAGCGTCCCTGCCTCAAAGACTCAGTCGCATAGATGTTTCGCATTCTCCTTAAAAATTGAGGGTAGGTTCCACATGCGTCTCATGTCGGATTCTCCTCAACACCAAATAAAATTTAATGTTTTTTTTAAGTCTTCAGTGCCATGTAAGGACTCCTATCAATAGATTTAGAGTCCGTTGACTTCGCCCCAGTAGTTAGACCGACTTAGGTTTCGCTTGTCAACTGTAAAGAGTTTTGCCCGTCTGTAGTCACTGATCGTCCTCCACTGATCCTGCAGTTTCGCGTATGCCCATTCAATTAGAAATAACATTACCTGCTGCCTTTAAATTGATAGAGAGAGTTCCGGTTTTCTCATGACCAGGTACCCCACAGTACCCCGGCACTCAAACCTGATTTACTTCCTTCAACCTTAAGAGCTCTTCTAGAACCTCTCGACAATCCTGGACGAGGGCAGTCCTCGTCCTGGATGAGCAGACAGGCGAGGGCTGCTTGGTTTTCGGAACAGAAGTAGACCACTCGTTTCTCTTTTAGTTCAACTTCTTAATTTTCTTTTGGACTCCGTAAGGATGGCATAAACTTCAGTCTGAAAAACTGTGGTGAACCTGCCGAACGCTAAGCTTTTTAGTACCCCTGGTTCTCCTGTATTATTATTATCGTATTATTGGATGTTAGGGCTTTGGCCTTTATATGCCTTCCGTCACTTCGACCCTTAATGGTTCTTTTGTAACTTATAAACCCTTTCTTTGTTAGAGAAGTTGTAGGTTATTGAGAAACCTTATAATGTATCTGGACTTCGACTCCCTTATTTCGTTAGGTGTCGTGGTTGCCTTTCTGAAATTTTTTTGTCTGCGTCGGCAGGCAGTATTGCTATCGCATAGAATGTGTCCTGCCGTTTACGCTACCTCGTTACATAAGCGGTAGATCTGGTCCTCAGCTTTACCAATCTTAAAAAGATGGTATTTTAATGTTGTGTGGCCTGTGAATAGGCCAGTGATGGTTTTTAATTCCATCTTGCTGAGGACCAATGCAAGTTTTGCTTTATTTTGCGAAACAGCGATGAACTGTTTTGCCTAACGTTGTCCTGGAATATTTTGCCAGTATGAGGATTTCTGTTCCTCTTCCCATAGTTTGACCGTCTGTTTTATGTGGCTTTTCTGTATTCCACAGCAAGGCTCAGGTCCAGTGAATGGCGTCGATGCTTCGCGTTTTGCGAGTTCGTTGGCCTTTTCGTTGCCTGGTACGCCCTCATGCCCTGGCACCCACCACAAGGTAACGTGGTTTCTGTTTGCCAGTTGTTTGAGGTTGTTCAGGCACTCCCAGACTAGTTTCGACTCACAAATGGGGGCTTTTAAAGCCTTTATTTCTGCTTGGCTGTCTGAGAGGATGTCAATTGTTGCACCTTTATATCCCTTCCTTAGGTTTATCTTTGTGCAAAGGTTTATGACATAAACCTCAGCCTGGAAGATGGTAGTTACGGCACCGAGGGGTTCGGAAATGCGGCAACCGGGTCCGTAGACCCCCGCTCCAGTTCCTCTTCAAACCATCTGCATACCACTGGAGGGATCCTTTCTTAAGGAAGGGCTTCCCGAGGACCACACTTCCCGGTCTGTGATAGTCACTCTAAAAGATTGGTCGAAGGTGTATTTTATTGGCATAAAATCCGATACGGTGTAGGCCGTTCGTTCTAGGTGAGCGAGACTTAGAATACCTAAGTGGCCTATCAGGTCTCCTGATTTGAATTTATTTGTGCTTCCAAGCGTGAGCGCATGTAGCATTGCTTCCTTTTGCATCTGAAGGTGTAGGGGCGTTAGTCCTAACATGGTCTCTCTTGCTGCAGTTGGACAGGTGCTCATTGCACAGGCGAGACGTTGTATCTTCTCTAGCTGTAACTGAGTGGTGATCTGTTTTGTTTTTGGCCACCACACGACTGCTGCGTAGGTGACCATGGGTCTTATTATAGCCACGTATGACCAATGGATAATTGCTGGATTTAGCCCCCAGTTTCTTCCTATCAGTCTACGGCATGCTAGGGATGTTAGAACTGCCTTCTTCTGCAGTTTATCAATGTGTGAGTTCCACGACAACTTCTGGTCTAGTGTAACTCTAAGTATTTGACTTCATTCATTTCATTCATTCAGATTTTAGGTTCAGCTTCCTATATTTAGTAAAGGGGACGATTACCGTTTTCATTGCGTTTATGCTTAAGCCTTGATCTCGACACCAACTCTGGATGGTATCTAGAACTTTCTGCATGCGGTGTGACACTACTGAGTCAAATTTTCCACGGACCACTACTACCATAGGTCGTCGGCGTACCCCTGTATTTCGAAGCCGTCTTGTATTAGAATATTGAAGAAGTTGTCGACTACCACAGACTACAGAAGCGGTGACAGAACCCCACCTTGGGGACAACCTCTGGCAGCCGTAATAGTAACTGCTTTCCCTCCCAGCTTTGCTGTAATTTTCCTACTTTCAAGCATGGCTTTAATCCATTTCATAGTAGAAGGATCGACGTCCTTCTCCGTGGCAGCTCTTTCTATTGATTCGAAGGAGGTATTGTCAAAGGCACCTTCTATGTCTGTGAAAGCACAGAGACCTATTTCTTTTGCCACGTACGTCTTCTCCAACCCATTTACTAGACTATGGAGAGCCGTTGTAGTTGATTTTGCCTTTTGGTAGGCATATTGGTTGGGGTGAAGTGGTCGGTTTGTAAGTACCTCACTTCTTAGGTACTGGCCCTTCTCCATTCCTTTCAGAAGGAAAGAGGTGAGGCTTATAGGTCTGTACGCCTTGGGCTGGGTGTTAGAACGGCCATCTCCCTTGGGTATAAACACTACATTAACCTCTTTCCACTTTTTAGGTATATAGCCAAGGCAGAAGCTAGCCTTGTATAGTTTGCAGATATTGGGCAGCAGGTCCTGTATATATCTCTGTAGTAAGGCCGGAAAAATGCCGTCTCCACCAGGTGATTTATAGGGTTTAAAAGCAAGAATTGCCCATTTAACCCCATTTGTCGTTAGGATTTTGTTAGCCAGGCTTTTGACCCTTGAGTGTGGACGTATTATATCTACTTCCTCGGCATGTTCATCCGACCTATAAGTGTGAGAGCCTGGGAAGTGGGTGCTTAGTAATAGCTCCAGCGTTTCCCTGGTGCTCTCAGTGAAGAGCCCATCCGCCTTCTGCAGATGGCCAATGTCATTTGTGTGGTCTTTTTCAAGGACTTTTTGTAGGCGTGCCGCTGTTGGGGTATCATTTATCCCCTCGCAGAAGCTTCGCCATGTTCTCATTTTCGACCTCTTGATTTCCAGGTTATATTTTGTGAGGGCCTTGCTGTATTGGTCTCATGACTCTGGACGCTTCTGTTCCTTGGATTTATTAAATAGCCTCCTTGTTTCAGGGCGTAAAGTTTTGTGCTCCCTGTTCCACCAAGGTACGTTACGTGTGACCCTTCGGCGTTTTAGGGGGCAGCTTATTTCCATAATCATAAGCTTTGTGTATAAGATAGTGTAGATTTGTTGAGGCTGTTTCTTCGTTGTTAAGATCATCCACTTCAGCTCTGATATGCCTTTCATAAAGGCACCAGTCTGTTGTTTTGGGGATTCTTACTACTTCGTTGAGTTTTCTCGTAACCTTTAAGTCGAATCTGATATGTACATACCTGTATAGCAGACCAGGGAGCCCTGTGGAAAGTTTACCGCTTTGCGCTCTCACTGTTCCTTGCTTGGGATTGGGAGAGTGTATTTTCTTTCCAACCTCAATCGGTTGTTCGCTTCTATCACCCTGCACGTAGAAAGAGGAAGTACCTGATCCACCATCTTGCTTTCTCAGCTACATTTGAGTTTGAACAGGAAGTGCATATTTTCTTAAAAATGAAGGAATCAGACAACAGCGTTATATTATTTATTTTATTTATTGACATGTTTACTATAATGAATACAACGTGTACGCGTTATCAAATAAAAACACTTAATTTGACTCATAACTAAAATAAAAGGACATTAGTTTATAATTATTACATTAAATTGAAATTCAGCTGCAGTTTCTCGTTAATTTAAGAATATTTCAGATTTCTAATTCCTGATATTAAATCAGTTCCGTTCATTGTTTAAAATACATTTTGATGCATTCCCATCATCTCCACGCCTTGGGATTCAAATAGGAAACCTTATGATTAGGCCATGCTGATGATCTTTGCATGAATGATATCTCTTGATCTTGATCTTTAACAGGCATGTGTTTTGGGGGCCATTTATAAATTTTATGCGGAGTAAACATCTTCTTCGCCGTATGTGCTGGTTTCTGTTCTCCAGAAAAAAGTGCTCTTTTGTGAACATGTTTAGAACACTCACAAGATACACTACGACTTGCATGGTGCTGCTTAGGTTCTCCAAGTTCGGCAATTTTCGTCAGTATGTTTTCCTCAAAAGGATGTATCCGCTTTTGCTTCGTGTTTTTAGATTTTTTTGGTTCTGAATGCGATCTTTTGTTGTTCCCATTATGATAATTTAGCTTTTTCCATTGTTTTGGATGATGAGGACCCTCAGCATCATGTTTGGGACACATCTGTTTTCCCAAAGACTTTCTTTTTTCTGTAACTGGTTTTTTATATTCTTTAGATTGAGAATTTTCTTTAATCTGGCGCTGAAAGCAAGAATGGAATTTCCTATGGTTAGACCATACAGGAATGGGTGATATTCCCCTTCTAAACAGTTCGATTACTTTAATGGGTTTTTTATTGTCATACCGCGCATCGAGTTTGAATGTTTCTTCTTTGCTTGATTTACCTTTCATTTTGTATGGACACGCAAATGTATATGAAGGTTCCAATTTGTTTGGTTGTATTGTAGCTTTGTTTTCATCAGAGGTCGATACGTTTATGTCTTTTGGAGATTTTATTAATTTTTCAACAAACTGTGAAAAATTTTGGACTCCGAAAACGCTTTTATAATCGGACGATGAGCTTGTGTGCGTTGGTAGTTCATTTGTATACTTTTCTTCCAAAGCCCAAAAAGCTCTTTTGTTGACATGAGCAATGCATGGACAACTTAGATGGCCTGGAGGAGTATCTAATTGACCCTTCGTTGGAACTTTCGGCTGGTTGTTTAAACATAAACATATATGATCAGGAAGGGAATTGCTAGTTTTTCTGCCATCAGTGTCTGTTTCTTCAAGTAGACGACCGGGAATGGAATTGCAAATTGTTCTTCCATCGAAATCTGTTTCAGTATCTGTTTCTTCAAGTAGACGGCCGGGAACGGAATTGCAAATTGTTCTTCCATCAGAACCTGTTAAGGGATCGATTTCTTCAGGTAAAGAATCACAAACGGACTTGCCAATTTTTCTCCCATCAGAACATGTTTCAGTGTCTGTTTCTTCGTGTGAACGATCAGGAAGGGAATTGCACATTTTCCTTTCATCCGAATCTGTATCTTGTAAGGCATCTACAGGTGGACGAATAATTTCAATTGGATAATCAGGATGTGTATATTCTTCTGATACTTTCAGCTGACTACTTGGATCACATACTGGATGTGAAGAATTGCAAATTTTACCATGGTTAAGAATCGTTTCTTGTAAATCATGTACCGGGTTAGAAGTTGTCCTAATTGGGTTAGTTGTGCAAGGACAGTTTGGTTTAGCTGGATGTGCACAAACCCGATCTTTTCCTGGTTCTTCCAGCGATTTATTTGAACTTTCTAAGCGTGGACCACGTACAGGACGAGGAAGTAAATTGCAAATTTCAATATCCGGAGGGTGTTCATATACACTCTGTGTTGACAGTCTGCCAAACAGCTCTTCGAGCACCGCATTGTTTGCTCTTAGCATAAGTTCGTTTTGCAGTGTCGCAATAATTCTATCTTTTTTTTTGCATTTGTCTTGGAGGGTATTCAGGGCTAGTTTTAAGCCAGAAAGTGTCAAATGGAAGGTAGATTTTTTCACAAATATGAAGGATTTTTCCATGGGTTTGCCTTTTAATGTTCTTTCTTCAATGGCTTTGTATACACAACCTGCTTGTTTAATTTGTTGTTGTAAATTGATTATAGTGTCTATTGGATTAATGAAATTGGCTTCCCGATCCCGAATCTTGATGTTATTTTCTTTTTCTGGTTCGTCTTCAGTTGGATTGTTGAAATTCGTATCTATGTTTTCAGAATAGGATGTAGTTTCTTTTTCTGGTTTTATCTGTGGTTCCTCAGTTGGCAAAGGAGGAACGGTTTGTAAATTCTGAGCACGATCGGTATCTTTTACTGATGATTCTGTTTTAGTGACAGTGTAATTTGTAGAATCATGAAGTAACGAAATAATTTCAATGTCTGAATATCTATTTTTAGATTCGCGACTAGCAGTTGAAGAATAAGGTATTTGTACTATAGATAGCTTTTTAGTAGCGGATTCGGTAAATATTCGGGAATCAGACAATACATTGCTTATAGTTGATGTCAGAAGATTGTCCGTTAAAACAGGGCATGCTGGTGAGGGATATTTATTTTTCACCTTTCCAGCTGGGCCAGAAGTACAAGCACAACAGGTGCAAACTAAACAGTCGAATTCTTCAGGTTTTATAGTATTTTTTAAGGAAACTGGTGGATCGCATAAACATTCCATACACTCACAATTTGGCGGATGTTTCTGAAGGGTTCCATACCTGTTATAAATTTCTAAAATTTTCTTTTCTCCTGCTGCATCTACGGGTGGCTTACTTTCACTAAATATCTTCAAATTTGATATTAATGGAGAGCAAATTTTACATTCACAACCAGGCAAACAAGTGCGGTGATCTGCCTTATCCAATTTGGCTTTCCGTTTTGCTTTCTTTTCCTTCATTTTTTCTAAAGAACAAATTTCACATTCACGTTTCTTGCAATCGCATTTAACATTCGATCGTTTAGATTTGAAAATCTGAACATCCGCTGTATGGTCTGCTTTGCGCGATTCTTTCACTGCGGAGGCTTTCGAATGTGACGCACGCGGGACTTGCTGAAGTGACTTAGACTTTCCTTCTTTCGTTTCAGTTGTACCAAAATGAGTCTCTTCTGCTGACTTGATAGTGGATTTACGAGATGACCTTTTGCTTTCCTGATCTCTACTTTTACGATGTGAAGATGATTTTGAACGCTTGCGAGGCGATGCTTCTTCACTGGTCACAGACTGGCGACGCACATGTTCGGTTTTCATGTCTTCTTTTGAGCTACTTTGGTTTTGCTTTTGGTTTGCTTCTTCGGATGATTTTTGTAACGCTCGCGATCGCCGTCTCTCGGATTTTCCTGATTCATCATGTGGTTTTCTCAAAATGCTGAACATTTCGGTTATCGATTCGGTTTTTTCTTTTTCCTCAGATTCACTATGTAAGGTTGGCGTAGTGTCGCCTGCAGTTACAAAGATTGTGAGTTCCGCTTCTCTCTCAATTATTTCTGAAAGATCCTTTTCGACGGCACTGGCTGTTCCCGTTAGTTCTAATTTTTTTTCTTTTGCGACTGTGTCAGAAGCGAGAACTTTCTCTTGTAGAATTGTGGTTACATCTGATTGTGCAGTGGTATTTATGTCCTCTCGTAAAACCGTATCTGAAATTGAAAGTGTCACTTCAGCTACTTCTTCATATACTTCCTCTGTATTGGAACACGTTGTTGGTTCTGCAACTTTATCTAATTTATCTTCTGTTTCCTGGGAAAGCGCCTGTTCTGTTTGTAAAGTTTCCATCGTATACTCCTGCCACTGTTTTTCAGAAATAAACGTTGGTTCGGAGTTTTCTGAAGAATATTTGTCAGAGTGGCTATCACATACTTTTATTTGTTTCTCAGCATCTTCCAGAAGTTTTTTATAATAACGCCTACAAACGTCGTTACATTCAAAGTTGGTAGTACTTCTACTAGCTTTACAAATAAATATGGGCGATCTTGGTATATCAACAATTTCTTCTTGTTTTCGATATAAGTTACCCCAATATTCAGAGCCTAACGAATTCGATCGGCCTGATGACATTGAGATTGATGGCTTCGGACTGTCTTCTACTCTTTTCTGTGCTTCTGATTTATTGCTTGTAGCTTTTAATTCCACGAACCCACCTGGTTCTGCCGAAGATGTCAGTTTAGCATCACAGGCTCTTGGAACTGTTTCTAAAACTGTTGGCTTTTCGAAGAAATCTGCTTCTGTGGCTACTTGTTTATTTGCTTTCGTTGCTACTGCTTTAGTAGATAAAGCTAAAACGGATTCCACGTCCTTATGTACTTTTTCCAAAACTGCCGTAACCTTGATATGGGTCTGGAGTAAGGTGTCCACAATAAGTTTGTTTGTTTTTTCCAATGCTTCTTCGATCTGTTTCTGAAAGTCTTTTGATTGATTGTTCTCAATAATATCCGAGCTTTCATTGATGGATACTGCTTTGGTCTCCCTTTCTGTGATTGATGCTGTTTGAACCTTTTCAGCGGCTAAAACTGATACTTTTTCACTGCTGACATCAATTTGGATTTCAATTATGTTAGTTTCTGCTTCAGTGCAAGATGTACCAGTAAAAGAAATATGTTCCAGCGTAGATTCTTCTTTAGTTGTTATTTCTGATTCATTTTCGCTAATCGCAATGAAAATATCCAACCCACCTTGAGGTACAGTAGATGTTTCTATTTCCATGGTATTTTCAGTTGTTGATAAATCTGTTACCAACATTTCTCTACTTACTGATGTAGCTGACTTGGGACCATTTCCCTTATCTTTAGTAGCAGCCGATATTTGGGAGTGCACTAACAAATTTGTAGTGGGTATTTCACATTCCATACATTGAAGTGCAGATAGTATTTCTGCAAAATCATCTTCATCATCGCTATTTTCGGCCTGTTCAAACATTTGGCTTTCGGCGTCAGCCTTGCGTTCCATTTTAGAATTTCTGGGTTTGGATAACAACGTTGTACGCTCAATTGCAGATAACATAGCTTCTGTGCCTGCTGATTTGGAGTCCTTTTCGGGAATTTTAAATGTTGCTCTTTCGGGTTGGACTTCTTTAGATTCCATTATAAAAGATGTAGCTTCAGGAAGAGTTATTTGGCGTTCAACTTCTACTTCATCGATGTTCAATGCAGCGTCATGTTCGAACATTTCAAATATTCCACTTTCAACAATTTCGTCCTTGCATTCTATAGCAGAAGTTGTTGTTTCAGGTATTTGGGTTTCACATTCAATCCTAGATTGAGATTCTAAAACGCGTGACGTTTCAGTAGCAGCGTCTATGGCCATTGCTTGGTCCATTGAAGTTCCTTCGTCTTGAAGAATTTCCGATTCGGTTTCTAATTTTGCGATATCTAGTTCTTCAATTTCACTTATTGTTGGCAGTTCTTTAGTTTCCTTTTCTATAACACTTCCAGTATCTAAAATATTTCTAGACAATTCACTAGTACTTACTTCACTTTCACTTTCAATTTCAATAGAACTTTCTTTATATTTACTAATTTCAGAGCTACATGGAGTCAAACTCATTGCTGGATACGCAGTTTCCTCCGATGTGGTGTCTCCTTGTATACCAATAAAAGCAAGAGTAGATAAAAAACTGCTTTCAGCAGATATCTGTGCTGTTGACAGTACAAAACTATTTTCCAGGGACAACTGTGTTGTTGATGCTGTACCTATACCTGAAGTGGAGGAGACTGATGACTCTAGATCTGATTCTGATAGAGAAATGTCGAGATCTTCATCACCATATAGGATTATTTGTGTTCTAATATTCACATTTCCAGATTTGCTGTAAGTTACAAGGGATCCTACAACTGTCTCGTCACTTTCAGTCACTACTTCAAGATTACCAGAATTGGTTATAGAAGCTCGTATTATATTAATATTTTTATCAGTATCGTTATCTAAACCTATCTCCATGTCGAGTTTTATGTCTGTGTCGCTTACTGTTTCCTTTTCTGCTCTACTTTGTTCATATTCTTCTAAGTTAGTTCGAGTGTTACCTTTTTTTGCTGTCGTTTTCATGACATTGCATAGATCAGCTTCTTTTTCTGATTTGTCAGGTTTTGATATTGCCAACGTAACTAATTTAGCATCTTCAACTTCCTTCTGTGACATTTGATGTTCTTCATCTTCAACCTTTTCTTGTAGTCTATGTTTTGCTAAAGTTATGTCTATTCTAGGAGTCTGTATTAGATTAATAGATTTTCTGATATCATTATCTAAATTTAATGATGCTTTCTTGCTTGGTGCTTCGTTTTTCGACATGGTTCCAATTTTAGCTTGCAATGCTTCGAGAGTTTTAATAAATTCCAATGTATCTTCGGCTTTATTTTCAGTTTCTTCCTTTTTTATTGCCTTTATTATGGAATATTCAGGTGCCTTTAGCATGAATTCACTTGTATCATGATATTCCTTCTGTGACTTTCTATGTTCTTCATCTTCAAGCTTTTCTTGTGGTTCATGTTCATGTTCTTCTGAAGTTATAGAATCTTGCGCTATAATATAAGCTTTTTTAGCATCATTGTATAAATCTGCAAATGCCATTGTTTCGACTTTTGTGTTTATCTTCCCGAGTGCTTCGTTTTTCGTTGTAATTTCATCTTCGTGTTTTTCTAAGGCCATGATGAGTTCGTGTGCACATTCTGGTTTTGTTATTGCCTTTATAGAGACATTACAGGCATCTTTTTCTGGCTTCTTCGTGGTTACCCTACGCACACACATACACTGAACTGCCTTCTGTGACTTTTTGTATTCTTCATCTTCACTCTTTCCTTGTTGTTCTTCCTCCAAAGGTGTGTCGATACTAAGAAGAGCTGCGTCTTCTTTTGGTAACTTTCTAAGTTCTAAAATTTGCTCATTTTTGGGTGGTTTGGATGACGTCCCATATTCAATCTTTGTCGTAGCACTGTTAGCCTGGGGGATTAGTTCTCCAGTGCTTAGTTTTTTGTAAATAGAACATGGACAGCTTATGCGCTTGGTTCCACTTTCGGTTTGGGTAATTTTTGTTAGAGTCTCCCTAGAAGCCATTGAATGTGTATCATTTTTAATGATAAAATCAATTGCAGCTTCAAAGGACTGTATGTTTGTATAAGGTACTTCGAAAATTTCTTCTAAAGAGGTTTCATCTGTAGCACATGTTTTGAAACGCTCCTCAACTAAAATATCACTAGCCGTTATTTCGGGTTTAAACTGTAGATCAGGAAGAAAAACACCTTCGGCACTTAGTGTGGTTCTATCATCTTCGCTAGGCTTACCAGTTATGGTACTTAGATCATCTGGTGTAACATGTTTTTTAGACGATAGAGCTGATGAAGTAAATGACAAGGTGCGCTGATTTTCTTTTAGGTTATGGCAATGTATCAAATCCAGTAATCTTTTTATGCCCTTGACAGTTTCCTTTAAATCTTTAGGTAAAGTTTCCTGACAATCATGACATTTTTCGATTTCTAGAAGGGATTCGCTGATTTTTCGAGCAAGTTCCTCTAAAGTCATACGTTCAAAATTTTCATGGAAATGCTTTTTCCCTATTTCATCATGATCACCCATTGCTTGCTTTATATTAAGTTTATGTGCTTCGTTTACTTTCTGCTTTTTCATATCCTTTTGGCACTTTTTATCTTCTAACATGGATAGGTCTTGATTTAGTTGAAAGTTCGTGTTTTTAGAACATTCAAAATGTTTAGAGGTGCTGCTTAGTTTGTTTCGTACATATGCACATGCTTTAGCATCCAGAGCTAAAAGAACTAAACGTAAATCGTCCTGTAACTGTTCAGCTTTACGACGACGATCTTCTAATCGCTTTGAAAATGGATTTTCATGGGCGTCCATGCAGGGATTTAACTTCAATTTTATATCATTTTCTTCATCAATCATTTTGACTCTTTTCATAGAGAATTCTTCATTTTTATCTTCGAAATTTAAAGTTTTATTTTTTTGGTTTTGAGTGACAGTATTTATGATATCCTTTGCTTCCTCCAGTATTTCTCTACAAGCTTGTTTGTTTCTTTCATTTTCTTCAATTCTGCTCGTTATTTCTTTTACTCGATGTGCTAACGTATGATTATTCAGAAATGAACAAGTATCGTGGTTAGTGATAGTACTATTTATAGCTTTCTCATTTTCTAACTGACAGTTTGGTGTACATACCAATGAACTAAATGGATGTTGTCCTAATGGGACCGTGATCTGGCTTGGGGTTTCTATATTTTCGTCTGGTTGTGATTTAGACCCTATATATCTGTGAATAAACGAGTTCCAGAACTCCATGATCGTTGTAAATTTGGAATTTTCGCTGATGTTGACGGCAAATTTTCCTGACATCTCGAAATTCGGTTAATTGTAGGTTAACTATAAATTAGATCATGAACTATTTGATAATATTGTTTTAATTGTTTTGTTTATCCATGTGGAAGAAAGTATTTTGACATTAAGGTTTTTAAAATAGCAGCATGGATAATCTGCTGCTAAGGTTTTCCAACACAAGATGGAAGAAAGTAAGTACGTGGTTTTTTCAAATTTATGTATAGTTTTCATCCTGTAATTCTCCATGAAATAGTTAGCTGTGAGGCTTCTTAACTAATCTAACCTAACTTCAACCTGTCATAACCTAATTTAATTTAAGACAGGTTAAAGTAACCTAAATTAGATGTAACAACTAAATGAAGTGAATCACCAAACAAATTCAAAAGATGGAGAATTGTACGCATGAATATCAAATATCCATTAGATAAACATTAATTTTTATTATTCCTTGTGTTAATTTTATTCCTAGAACGAGGTAAATAAATATATATTTTGTAACGAAGTTTCCGGGAAGTAACCGTTGAAAATATGATAATTAAATGTTAGGTCGCTTGAGTTCCGAAAAGAGGCGTCTGCAGCAGTGCAAGTGGAGTTTTAAATTGTTTTCCTCCACGCACTCATCATCACGTTCAAACACAGAAGAAATGCGTAGGGAAAGGGAAGCTTATATATACAGGATTCTCGCACAAAATTGATTAATTATGAGTCGAATGCTTCAAAGTCAAAGTCAGCGGAGAAGAGAATTACCAGTACGCCAGAGAAGCAAGCAAACCGAGGTTAATCCGTCAAAATATTCTCAGTCCGTGAGAATATTCCAGCCCGTTGGAGAAACTGAGGTGGAGTCGTCAAAATATTCTCAGTCCGTGAAAATTTTCCAGTTCGTTGGAGCATTCCCTAAAATCTGTGTACCTGTACGGTGTCGCAAATATTCATTTTTGTGGAAAACTTCGCCGTTGGGGTTACCTTGATTGATATCCAGCAGGTTGTGCCAGTTAGTGCCAATCAGGTTAACAGACCAGAGAAATAAGAGATTAGAGGTCTGATAAGCCGATCAGGCCAGGGTAATTTGACCTTTGATTTTCCTATTTTCCCGTAATTGGGAATTTCCGAACTAATTTAACAATACGTTATAGTCCGTCAGGCCAGATTGTGCGTATTTTTAAAATTAGGCATTTACAATTTCAAATACTCACCGTACCGTAATGTTTTATTGTTACAATATCGTACGAAACATTTAAATTCATTCACCGGCGAAATTACGACTACCGTAACATTTCCCAGCAGCTGGATTTAACAAAACGTTCGTTGACCCAGCCAGGACACGCGTGCCAGGTGACGAGTAATCAAATAACTTTGTGAACACTGAAAAGGTTCAGATTAATAATTTTCGAAATACATTCTATTACACGTATTTAACCTAACTGCCAGGTGACAACATATATTTTATTTATTTATGTAAAGAGAGGACACACATGCTGCGCGCGGCCCACAGCTGGTAAGCAACCTCCGCTGGTCAGTGACCCAACCTTCTGAGTCCATCCAGTGGCGTACCGTCCAGGATTTGGAATATATTACTATTTTCTTTATATCACCCGAATCACACATATTTTGCTTTTAATTGTAACATTTAAATATAATAAATCCTGTTATAACCATTACAGTTTCTCCGCATGTTATTACGAACTTCTGGCTCTGAGCAAACACCAGGCAACCGTCCACCACGTGGGCGGACCGTTATAATTTATATGTCCTGCTTTGAAGTGTACGTTAAGCAATCAGTCCCGGTTGCCTACCAATTTCTACTCAGTGAATAGCCCCGTAACCTGGCTATAACCAAAAAGGACTCATAGAACACGCACAAGAGCTGAACTAATACATCTTTGGTCAGTTAAAAAGTGGAAGAAAATGATTCATAAATCAATACACCATTGTTAATACTTGATATTTAATCATTTTACAACTTTTTAAATACTTTTTGATTTCCACAAAAACCTTGCTATACTAGATATTTTACTTGTCTTTAATTTTGGTTATTATATTTGGAAAATTGCATTTGCCGGTGGTTGACATCGTCCAACGTTAGTAATTGCAAATATGGACACATGGACGGATGATTTCAACGCAAGCGTGTGCAAAATGGCCGAAGTTCTTTTCGCGCTATGAACACGGGATTTAATTAGCTCATCGACTAAAATTTCGTATCCAGTTACGTATTTGCTTTTAGGTGCCTTCCATTTGACAAGAAGACTGTCCGGGGTTATTCTTCGCATTTCGGTTACTTCCATGGGCGACGAATCGATGATTTCTCCCTGGGGTGGTCTATTGAAAGGCTCATCACAGACACAACTAGAAGTTACAGCAGGAGTAGCAGTTAATTTACGTAACCTCGCAGAATGCGATATATGAGCATCTGATGTTGGATGTGCCACTTTAACCTTCGAATTTCTCGATGCTTTTGGAGAAGGGCTCTTGTACTGCGATCCAAATGAACTCTTCGGGCTGACAGCTGATCTTTGTGGTGCACATACACATGATTTATTTTTGCGTGTACTAGGCGATCTTTTTCTTCTTGACGAGTGCTTCCGGTCTGATCCAGAAGAACTGGTTCTTTCAGATGTAGATGTTTCGGTTTTAGCAGACGCCGGGGAGCTTTTTCTTGGCGAACGTTTACGACCAGATGCGGACGAACTTTTTTGACCTGATGTAGATGAGCTGTTACGGTCGGAAGTAGACGTGGTTCTTGGGTCGGAAGTTGATCCTTCATCAGTTGAGGTTTTTTCTTCCCCACTGTAGCTCTTCAAAGAAATTTTCTTTGGTGAGGTGTGCCGCGTGCGCGAGCTACTTATTGGTTTTCTTTTACGTGTCACTACTGCGGTTGCTCCTAGATGTTTAGGACAGGGACAGGTACCATCAGGTTGTGGGCATGTTAATATCGGTGGAGGGCATACGCATTGTCTTGGTTTCTTATTTTGTGGTGGAGGTACTATTGCTGGTTCGTCTGTTGCACATGGGCAGTTTGGATAATCGGGATGATCACAAAGTTTAATGGCAGCTGAATGAGTTGACGGCTTCGCTGGTGGAAGCTTTTTTTCTGATGCTGCGCAGGGACAATTAGGAAAATCTGGATGGTTACATAGACGCTCTTTTAATTTCGCTACGGGAGGTTTGGGCGCTTGTTCGAATGCACAACTACAGTTGGGAGAGTCTGGATAGGAATAAATCTGTGGTGGCCCGCTTATAGGTTCAGCAGTTGCACATGGACAGTTTGGAAAATCTGGATGACTACAGAGTTCAATTTTGACTGATTGAACTGAAGGTTTTACTGGAGGGAAGTTTTTTTCTGGTGCTGCACAAGGGCAATTTGGAAAATCTGGATGTTTACATAAATGTTCTTTTAATTCCGCAACAGGAGCTTTGGGCGTTTGTTCGAATGTGCATGGGCAGTTTGGGTAGTCTGGATGAGAGCAAATCTGAAGTGGTTCGCTTACAGCTGCACCAATCTCACCAGTTGCACATGGACAGTTTGGAAAGTCTGGATGAGTACAGGGTTTACTTTCAACAGACTGAAATGAAGGCTTTACTGGTGGAAATTTTTTTTGTGTATCTGTGCAAGGGCAATTCGGAAAATTTGGATGCGTACAAACGGATGATTGTTTGACTAGCAAGGGCTTTGCTTGAGTTTGTGGTTTACATGGGCAGTTTGGATAATCTGGATGTACACATGGCTGACATGGTAACGGTTCTCTTAACTGATCGCTTGGTCTGCCGTACTTTGGATCACAATGTGGCCTTGGTAGCGATTTACATACTTCAGTTCTGTCGTAATCTGCAGCAACTACACTGCTTCCAGCAGTTGCCAATTTATGCAGCATATCGTCAAACACTTTGCTGTTAGCTCTGAGTTGCAGTTCTTTGATCATTGCTCCAATCATGCGATCTTTCTGTTTGCACTTATCTTGTAAAGAAGCTAGAGCTGCATGCATATCAGACACTGTGTTTTGCAAGGATGCTTCTGGTTTGGGTGTTAATCCAAGCTGACATTTTTGCAATGCTGTAACTTCGGCTTCGTTACACGCACACTGAATTTGTTTTATTATGGTCTGAAGCTCCTCCATTTCACTTTTTCTTTTCAAGCTTTCCTTTTCCATTTCCTCTATATGGGTTTCTATAGTACCGTCGTCCAGTCCTGCAAGGACTTCTGTTTCGCGAGTTGGTTCAGTAGCAATTGGTTGTGCTTGGGGATCGGGACAGGTTGCATCACACATAAGTAAACATTCCAAACAATCACAATCTGGACGATGAGAACATTCGGACTCGCCAGTTACGTGAACCTCATCTACTTTTGGGCCATCTGCTGGAGGTTCATCGATTACAGAAACTTCGGCAAGTTCGTCAGTGACTGGAAATTCTTTCAATTGGTTGGCATCAATTGGTAATTCATCACTAATTAGAACGTCATCCAATGTGGGACTATCAGTCGGTAGCTCTTCGCTTATAAAAATGTCGTCTAATTGGGTATTATCAGTGGGTGTTTCATCACTCATGAATACTTCGTCTAATTTGGTGCTGTCGCTCGGCTCATCAGTCGTAGGAATTTCATCTAGCTGGGAAGTATCACTTGCTGGTTCATGGCCCTCAGAAACTATAGGTGATACTCCGTCAAGGCATAAACATTCATCACACGTGCAATCTTCGTGAGGAACTTTATGTTTAGTACCTTCTTGTGTCTCATCAGAAATTACTCCATCGAGATATAAACATTCGTTGCACGTGCAATCCTCGTCATGAGATGGTTTTGTTTCATGCATCTCTTTAGTAACTGCAACTAGTTTGGGTGATTCATTGGTTCGGCTTTGACTTGTCGGCGGCTTTCCTTCAAGACATAAACATTCGTCACATTTGCAAATATCTGGAGGAAAAACATGTTTGGGCTTCGCTTTCTTTTCGGGACAATAACAGCATCTACATATAACACAATCACAATCTGCGGGATGCTCTTTAAGAACTCCTAATTTACTACCAAGTACATTACGTGCCGATTCTTCTCTGCACTCCTTTAGGGATTCTGTCAGAGATTTATTCTTAAAAACATCTTTAGAAGCATCCTTATCAGTAAGATGGCTGCATGGTTCATCTCCACATGGTATGCACAAGCAACTAAGACAATCACAGTCCACCGGATGTTTTCTTGTTTTTTCAGGAAAAGAGCCACAAGGTTCGCAAAAACATTGGATGCAGTCGCAATCTTCAGGATGGTTGAGATCACAGCATTCCATTGACCCGCGAGCTGACGATTGTCTTCTGGAACCTTTCTGAGATTGCGAATCTCTCGATTTCCTGCTGTCGGTTAGCTTTTGGACGGGCAGAACGATAGTATTAGTGGGATGGCTACAGGGTTTATCCCCACATGGTATACATAAACAACTAAGACAATCACAGTCCGCTGGATGTTTTTTTGTTTTTTCAGGAAAAGAGCCACATGGTTCACAAAAGCATTCGATACAATCGCAATCTTCAGGATGATTAGGATCACAACATTCCATGGATCCACGAGCAGACGACTGTCTCCTGGAACCTTTCTGCGTTTGTGAATCTCTCGATTTCCTGTTATCAGCTGGTCTACGGGCAGGATCAGAATCTCCAGATTGCCTTTTATTACCTGACATCTGAGTAGTCCCAACACATCGAGAGCAGGTGCAATTAGGTAGGCATGTACAATCATCTGGTTGACCTTTGGCAAGTGTAGCTGCTTTTAACCTCTCTTCTTTTTTCTTTATCATGTCAGGTGAACATATCACACAGTCGCATTCTCCACAATCGCATTTAATATCAGCTAACTTTGACCTCCTTTGTAACGGAGTAGGGAGAGGGGATATAGATTCTCTGCTCATTGATGTTTTGGTCTTACGTTCCACAGAAGAACGCCGATCTGATTGTGACGAACGAGCTGATCTTGTAGCAGATATAGAAGTTTTATCTTCTTTCAAACTACCTTTTTCAGAAGAACGCCTGCTGCCCTTACTTCCAGTTACTTCTTGATCTTCAGTGGTGCTTGTTTTTAGTGATGATCGTTTTGTATCTCCTTGATCTTCCACTGGCACATCTTCTTCTTCCATTTCTGCTAAGATCCGTTTGTCTGCTTCACCAGATATTTCTTCACTCTTCATACTAGCTGCTCGCTCAGCTGCGTCAATCTCAGTTGGTAGTTCTTTTGATAGAATTGCAAGTGTTTCACTAATTTCTGTGGTAATGGCTTGTTCTTTTATATTATCTTCGGCACCTACAGTTGTTGTTTGTTCTACTGCAATTTCAATAATTGGTTCTGCATCAACTTCTGATGGTACAGTAGCTTCTTCCACCACTGATGCTGCTTCATGCGAAGGTGCCGATTCTTCAGCTATGGGTGCCGGTTCTTCAGTAGGGGATTCTAATGCTGCAGGCGTGAAGGTAGGAGTTTCAGGTACAGATTCTGGCAATTTAGATACTTCCGACACAGGTAGTGGTGCTTCAACCGGTGCTTCAGAGGATGGCGTTTTTACTGGTGTAGTCTTATCTGTTGGTCCTTGTTCTGCTAACACTTCAGCTGCTGGTGCGGATAGTACTTCAGTTGGTGGTGCTCTAACTGGCTCTGCTTCAACTGGCGTTGCTTCAACTGACGCTGTTTCAACTGTTGGTCCTGCATCTGCTAACACTTCAGCTGCTGGTGCGGATAGTACTTCAGTTGGTGGTGCTCTAACTGGCTCTGCTTCAACTGGCATTGCTTCAACTGTCGCTGTTTCAACTGTTGGTCCTGCATCTGCTAACACTTCAGTTACTGGTGCTTCTACGGATGATACTTCAGCTGGTGGTGCTTCATATGGTGCTGCTTCATATGGCTCTGTTTCAAGTACTGGTACTTTAGCTGGTGATGTTTCAGCTTCGGGTGCTTGGTCAGCTAGTTTTTCAACTGCTAGGGCTTCAGAATCTGATGCTTTTACAACTGATACCAGTGCTTCTGCTCCGGTATCAGTCGCCTGTGTTTCAACTACTGATTCAGGAACTTCCGTTACAGATTCGACTTCTTCAGGCTCAGTTGCTGATATTTCGGCTACTGATGTAGTTGCTTTTGTTACAGATGCTAGTTCTTCAGTTACGGTTGCTGGTGTTTCAGTTAACGATATTGGCGCTTCTGATATAGTTGTCAGCTGTTCTGAAACAGTTGTTGGTGTTTCCGTTTCTGGTATGGGGCTTTCCGTTGCTGATATGGGAGTTTCCGTTGCTGATATGGGAGTTTCCGTTTCTGATATGGGAGTTTCCGTTGCTAATATGGGAGTTTCCGTTGCTGATATGGGAGTTTCCGTTTCTGATATGGGACTTTCCGTTGCTGATATAGGAATTTCCTTTGCTGATGTAGGAGTTTCCGGTGCTGATATAGGAGTTTCCGTTGCTGATATGGGAGTTTCCGTTGCTGATATGGGAGTTTTCGTTGTTGATATTGGAGTTTCCGTTGCTGATATGTGAGTTTCTATTGCTGATATGGTAATTTCCGTTGTTGATACGGCAGATTCCGCCTCAAAAGGCATTTCCTCGAGTGCTATTGATTGTGATTCAGGAATGGATACAACTTCTGCGACTGCTAAAATACGTGTTTTAGCAGCTCGTTCCTTAAATGCCGTAGCGCACACATCTTTACATTCCTCTTTTTTCTCTTCGACGTATGAAGGTGAACACGGAGCTTTACATTCTTCTGCACCACTCACTCGCGGCATGTCAGGCATTTTTCCGTCATATACTCTATCCCAACCTTCTTTTGTGGTATCAGGTGAAGTAGCTGACATTCTCCGTGTGCGTTCTTGCGCTGTCGAAACGGTTGAGATTTTATCTACAGGTGTTTCTGCAGCACTTGAAACAGCAGAAACATATGGTTCCTCAGCAGAAACATATGATTCCTCAGTAGAAACATATGGTTTTTTAACAGGCGATGGTTTTTCAGAAATTGTTGTTTCCTGCTCTACTTGTTTTGGAGAAAATTCTATAACTTCCGTGGCTACCTGCTTGTTAGCTTTACTTTGGGTTTCTTTCACAGCTAAGGCTAAAGCAGACTCAACATCTTGGTTGGCTTTAGCTAAAGCTTCCGTGACATTTTTATTTGCTAGCTCTAATGCTCCCATTACTTCTTGATTAGCTTTATTTAGTGCTTCTTCAACACTTTTACGAAAATCTTCTCTATCGTGTTGCACGCTGTACGGTTCTTCACTAATAGATTCATGTTTCTGTGGCTCCGCTTCTTCCCATTCTTCTTCCTCAATATCAATTGGAGCCTGTATTGTAATTATTTCCGGTTCAGTATGTGTTACCTCAATCTGAATTTCAAGATCCATAGGTGTTAACGCTTTTATTTCAACATACACTTCTGATTCAAACGTAGGATGCACTTCTGCTGTGCTTGATACTTCAGTAAATATTTCATCATCAGATGCTTTTGCTTCAATAAGCACTTCCTCTTCAAAAAATAGTTCCACTTCGAGAGGAAGTTCAGCTTCGGTAAACACCTCAGGTTCTTCACTTGCTTTAGCTTCAACTGTTGTCAGTGCTTCTACTTCTACAAATATTTCTCCTTCAACGGGAGCTTCCGTTTCAGTTGGTGCCTCTACGTCGACAAATACTTCAGGTTCTTCACTTGCTTTAGCTTCCACTGTTGCTGATGCTTCTGCTTCTTTAAATGTTTCCCCTTCAACAGGAACTTCAGCTTCAGTTGATGCTTCTACTTCGGCAAATATCTCAGGTACTTCACTTGCTTTAGCTTCAACTGTTGTAAGTGCTTCTACTTCTTCAAATATTTCCCCTTCAACAGGAGCTTCAGCTTCAGTTGATGCTTCTACTTCCTCAAATATCTCAGATTCTTCACTTGCTTTAGCTTCAACTGTTGCCAGTGCTCCTACTTCTACAAATATTTCTCCTTCTACGGAAGCTTCAGTTTCAATTGGTGACTCTACGTCGGCGAATATCTCAGGTTCTTCACTTGCTTTAGCTTCCACTGTTGCTGGTGCTTCTGCTTCTTCAAATGTTTCCCCTTCAACAGGAGCTTCAGCTTCAGTTGATGCTTCTACTTCGGCAAATATCTCAGGAGGTTCTTCACTTGCTTTAGCTTCAACTATTTCCCCTACAACAGGACCTTCAGCTTCAATTATTACTTCTACTTCGGCAAATACCTCAGGTTCTTCACTTGCTTTAGCTTCAACTGCTATTGGTGTTTCAGCTTCTAAAAATAGTTCCCCCTCAGAAGGAGTTTCCGCTTCAATTAATATTTCTGCTTCTACAAATATTTCCACTTCATCAGGAGTTTCGATTTCAGTCAATTCTTCTGCTTCGGTGAATGCCTCACTTGCATTAGGTTCAAACCTTATCAGTACTTCATCTTCTAAAAATATATCTCCTTCAATTGGAGCTTCAGCTTCAGTTAAGTCTTCAGCTTCTGCAAATACTTCATTTTCTTCCTCAGTTTGAATTTGCATTAGTTCTGCTTCCTTAACTCCCAGTGCTTCACCAGCGACTTCAGCAACAACTTCTACTTCAATACCGATTTCACTCCGATCAACTGCTTCAGGTTCGGCACTTACGTCAACTGCTTCAGGTTGAGTACTTACTTCAACCTCAATAGATACCTCAACATCAGGGCTAACTTCTACAGTGATTTTGGGTTGTTCAGATACAGAAACAGAAGTTTTTAATTCTCTAGATTCTGCAGAAGCAGCTATTAGATCTGCTTGATAACCCTTAGGGAGATGTTCTGTTATTTCTGTGGTAACCTCGATATCTCCCGATTCTGTATATGTCATAGTTGTTTCTATAACACCGGCGGGACCTTCTGTTATTACTTCAAGCATACCGGAGCTTGTAATAGTAGTTGTTATATGAACACCATCAGTAACGATGTCATACAAATCTACTTCTGTTTCAACATCTATTTCAACATCTCCTGTTGCTTCTACTTCAGTTGTCATCGCCACAATATCTACACCTTCTTCTCCACTTGCTACAATATCTTCACCTTCTAATGCACTTTCCACAATATTTTCACCTTTTTCGGCACTTGCTACAATATCTTCGGCTTCTTCTGCACTTGCCACAATATCTTCACCTTTATCTGCACTTATCACAATATCGTCACCTTTTTCTGTACTTGCAACAATATCTTCACCTTCTTCTGCAATTGACACAATATTTTCGCCTTCTTCCCTACTGGCCACTATATCTTCACCTTCTTCTGCACTTGCCACAATACCTTCACTTTCTTCTGCACTTGCCACAATATCTTGACTTTCTTCAGCACGTGCTACAATATCTTCACTTTCTTCTGCACTTGCCACAATATCTTGACTTTCTTCAGCACGTGCTACAATATCTTCACTTTCTTCTGCACTTGGCACAATATCTTCACTTTCTTCTGCACTTGCCACAATATCTTGACTTTCTTCTGCACTTGCTTCAATATCTTCACTTTCTTCTGCACTTGCCACAATATCTTCACCTTCTTCTACACTTGCCACAATACCTTCACCTTCTTCTGCACTTACCACAATAGCTTGATCTTCTTCGGGAAGTACTACAATATCGTCACCTTCTTCAGCACTTACTACAGCATCTGCACCTTCTTCAACGATTGCTTCTACTTCTACAACAATTTCAACCGTCTGCAAATTTGTTGGGGTGGCTTCGCCACTGCCTCGAATACTTACTCTGCCAGTCCTGCATACTCCCTGGCAGGGTACTACACTTGCCTCTACCTCTTTACCAATACCTCTTGCACAAGGTGCTTCGCAAGGTTTAGAACTCGGTTGTGTAATTCCTTCTTCTTCACGAACGTCGACGTTTGGTGTTTCACTTGGAGCTGGGCTAGACTTTATCGATAGAGGCGTTTCTGCGGGAATTTCAGGTTCGGCTTCAACCATAATTTCGGCTTCAACAGAAATTCCGGCTTCAACGGGAATTTCAGATTCGGCTTCAACAGAAATTTCAGCTTCAACGGGAATTTCAGGTTCGGCTTCAACGGAAATTTCAGCTTCGTTCTCAACAACAATTTCAACTTCAACGGGCATCTCGGCTTCGGTTTTTTCCTCAAGCGCAGTTGTATCAAAATCAGCTGGAGATTTCTCATTGGAATCATCTGGTTTTTCTGAATCTGGTTCTGCTTGTGATGGTATGTCAAGGAGTTGTGATGGCGGTTGTTCATCTGGTTTAGATTCTTTCTTAGAGGCTTCTTCTGTTTTGTCCTTCGTTTTTTCTCTTTTGGCGACTATATCAGTTATATCTTTAATTCCTTTCACGGTGTCTTTTAAATCTTCGGGCAGGTCCCTACATTTATTACATTGATCAGCATTGAACAGCGTTTTACTAAGCCTTCTCGCAATTCCACACAAGCTATCATCATCCTTACCCGCTCCTGGTCCAGATTCTGGTCTCCTGCCTGGTCCTGATCCTGGGCCTCCTAGCCCTGACCCTCCACATGGGCCTGATCCTGGTCCTGGACCAAATCCAGGGCCCGGACCTGTAGAGCAGTCGCATTTAGGTTGATTTTCTCTTTCAAGTGCTTCCTGTAATCGTTGGAGCGTGTGTGCTTCACTAAGTTTCTGGCAAATTAAATCTTTTTGAAGTTCAGTATATTTACACTGTAACTTACACAACTCTTGTTTTAAATTGTTATTCATAGCAGTCAAATTACAGAGACTTCTACATGTTTCGCCTAACTGTTTTTCTAAACGGCCCACTTCTTTCATAAATATACATTCTTTATTAGCCATACATGTTGAAGCACAGTTTAACTCATCCGCCAACTGCGCAGATTTGCGCCGTTCCTTTTCTAATTGACGAGTCACAGGCCCTTGCAGTTGTTCCATACAGTGTTTCCATTCCAGCTTGAGATCTTTCAGTTCATCAGTGAGTCGCGCGTTTTCTTCCATCAACTGCTGATTCATTTTTTCGTATTTTATGCACGTACTGTCTCCGCTTTGCTGTATATCTGATAGACGCTGCTTGTAGCATCCTTCCATGCAAGCCCACATCTCATCTGCTTGCCGTAGAGTGTCCAAGTAAGCCTGTTCTCGATGCTCCATTTCTTGAAGTTTGAGTCTCATTTGCTTCTCTTTAATCCCCAATTCGTGCAACTTTTGCATGTAATGCAAATCGGCCGACTGCAACGAAAATAGACTTATTTTTTGCAGCATACTCGACTCTGCCGAAAAACCGCTGTTCGTCGGGCAAGGGTTGCACGTGCAAACGGTGGTAGATTGTGTTGATTTTACGCTGGGATGTCTGCAGGGGTTGCAGGAACAACTGTCAGTATCTGCAAAGGGAAGTTTCTTTACAAGAACCGTGGGAATAATTCTGGAAATCTGTACCTGTAGCTTCACTTTGTGATGAAGACTCCGTACAACTGCAGCTGCTTGGATATTTGCTTGTCTGTGAATTGGCTGCGCAAGGATTACAAGAGCAGCTACTACTGTTAAAATTACTGGCTGATTGTGGTTGCGAAGAGCTGCCTTTAGCCATGCAGGGGCTGCATGTGCAATTACTAATAAATGATTCGGTTCCTAGTTGTGATATAAATTGTGTCATATCTACTTGATTTCCATTTTTATTTAGCTTGCTCATGAGAGCTGCGGGCATCGCAACTTGCATTGCCTCGAGACGATGAAGGAGCTGACACTGTTGCTGTTGCAACTGATCGTTACGATCATGATATTTGTCCATCATCGACTGCCAAAAAGCGGCTTGTTGTCTTGCTTTTGATTCATCCATTGTGTATATGTTTTGCAGTTTGTAATTAATTACTGAAATTTGGTTGGAAGCTTAAAGGAAATTTAGGGAAGTAACATGTTGAATGACAATACTGTGACTTTTGAATTTTCGACCTGAAAATAAACAAGAGCTCTTATTTTACTTAGAGTACTTGATTTGAAAAATTTTGAGTTGGAGAATTACTGAAAACTGAAAGATTTTTAAAAATTATTGGACTGGTAACTTCCCTACGTAATTGTTTTTAGAATGTTGTATGAACTTATAATTTTCATTATATGCTTATGTTTATTTAAAATTTAATACTCGTTTTTGTCTTCTAAACTCCTTAATTGTATAGATAATGTGCAGTATGAATGACGCTCAGATGGTATAGAACTATAGATATATCTGGTGGCGATACGTTTGTCATAAATGTATTATTACAGCGGTTCTCAAACTTTCGTATTTCGCCTCCCCCCCCCATTTTTTACCTTGAATAATTCTGCGCCTTCTCCATAATATAAAATAGACGAGAACAACCCAATACGCAGGAACTTGGGGCTGTGGCAAAAAGACGGCGAGGGAAACAGGCATTTCTACATCTTAGAAAGGTAGTCACTAAGATCCCTCTTCTCGGAACTGTGGTTGTCTACTTCCCGTAGAAATTTACATTGAATAGACACTGTAGTGTATAGACGAAAACTGGGGAAACCCTCTACATTTACTGATGGATCTAAAATATAGAATTGTAGCCGGAGGGCTCTCACAGGACGTAAACATAAGCTACGGCATACCACTAGGCGAAATACCACTGCATGGTACAAATGTTATTCTACAACGACGAATCATAAATCAACGTATTGGTACTTTCCGCAACAACAGAGCAGCACTACTAGCCCTAGGTAGTTGTAGAATTACCTCAGGCGTGTTACTGCAGTTCTATGAAGCTCTTGAAGATATCTTAAAAGATAATATCTTCCTGGTCTGGATCAAGACGCATATAACGAGGAGCCGTATAGGATTGCAAATCCTCTGAACAGCCTTCATGGGGACCAGAATTTGCAACCCTAATCTTCTTGGCAACATTAAGCTTTATGCTACACCAAGAAACCTTAAATAATTTCACAATATGCTGGGTCAACAATCCAAGTTGTCGTCAGACGAGGGCTGTTATTACTACACCCTCGACAAATACAGCCATGTACTGTGTGAAATTGTCGCGAAAGAACCTTCGGCTAATCGTAGAAATCATGTCTCGATACTGCAACTCAAGAAACATATGCACAGTATGGGACTACCTGGTGTTAGTGTTGCAACAGTAAAAAGAATTTTAAAGGAGTTTCGGGATACTAAAACTTTGTCTTCTCCAAAATCTCCCGGAGTTAGGAAAAAGCTTTTAGATGAAATTGATGATGCTGTTCTCTTTGCAATTCGCAAGAAGGTACGTGCTCTTTTTAAACAAATTGTAATTTTTCTGTACAATATGCGAAACTTATCTTAAACTTGCATTTCTGAGCTTGATAAATTTTGTGTAGGTTCACGAATTTTTTTCGGAACGAAATACGAAGTCCAAGTCCATAAAACATCTTTACTTAAAAAAAATGATTCTTTTCAGAACCACCAATTCTTCTAAAAAAGAATTCTGATGGTGCGAACGTTAATTTAGAAACGCAAGGAATATTACGTATTACAGAACCGATAAATCAACGCAGGTGCGTTTGTTTACGTTCTAGCTCAATGTTCAACAAATAGAGTTTACATTCATGTTCTCGATATCTATAGATATCGTTTGAACGAAATAAAGCATGAAAGGCAAAACGATTACGGAAGAAAAATTCAAGGAGTGCAAGAAAGAAACGTGTAATAAAATTTACTAATGCACAGAGAAGAACAGCAAAAGGATATGAGATAATGACGTACAATATCAAGAGAGAAGAGAAAATTAATTTGATTTAAAGATAGTTTATCCCAATTTTTTTATTTAAAGCTGATTCGTAGAACTGTTTAAAAATTAAAGAATGCAAGAAACAACACATAAATTTTTAAATATTTTATTTGAAACATAATACATACTATGTAACCCATCGGGTTTTAAATTTTAATAACAATGACAGTTCCCTGGCCAGCAGCATTCTCGAGTTCTGTGTGAACAAGCCTCTAGCATTAGTGTAAACGCGGCTTTACGCTGTGCAAAACTTCTGTCAGATGTCATTTTATTGTCACTTTTCCATTTTATAAACGTCACTAAAATGCAGTGCAGGTGTAATTAATAAAAAGAATAAAAACGTTGAATTTGATATTAAAATAAAATCATGTAATTTGTGTACAATCGTAAATTTGTGATTTCGTGGTGTAGAAGCGCCAATAAACATCCAATTAACTCAATGATAGTATTTTTTACGTACATAACCGACCAAAATGAAAAAATTATTTTCTGAAATTGAAACTAAAATTGGTAAAACTTCCAAAGAAACTAATAATGTTGTTGGCAAAGCGTTCACGGTGGGGCGGCTCACAGTTACAGTGGAGGATATCTTAGCAGAAGGTGAACTTAACCTACTTAATTTAGGGGGTGGATCCTCACTCACAGGATATCAATTTTCTTGCAGGAGGTTTCGCAATTGTGTACCTCGTCAAAGGCGGCAGTGGGGTTCGGTATGCCCTTAAACGAATGTATGTTAACAATGAACAAGATCTCAATGTTGCAAAGAGGGAAATTCAAATAGCTGTAAGTAACCGTCAGACCTACTTGTGTTTGTACGTGACGTTTGTCGTTTTGCCAACAGAGTAACTTAAGTGGACATAAGAATATTATTGGTTATGTGGATTCAAGTCTGACAGCTACTGGCGGTGGGGTTTACGAGGTCCTTTTGCTGATGCCCTATTGCCAGAACAACGTTTTAGGACTGATGAAAGCACGTGGAAAGGCCAATTTCACCGAGCAGGAAGTGTTGACCATATTCTGTGATACATGTGAAGCTGTGTCGAGGTTGCACCACTGCCAAACTCCCATTATACATCGGGATCTAAAGGTAAACACGCTTTTAAATTAATTACAAGATATTGATTATTACATGTATGGGATTCTATAAGGGAAATATGCAGCATGTAACTAATGTTAAAATAAGATTTGGTGGTTTTTCAGTATACAGTCTATTAGGAGTAGAAATACTTGAAAAGCTATTTTGGAATGGTGAAACTTACATTTTTTTGTATGAATTTTGATTTTCACTTCAATAAAATATTTAATTTTGTATTTTCATAGTGTTTTTTGAAATATTTCCATAATGTTTGAGCCCTTATATCAATGAAAACAGAAGAAATTAAGTTATTTACTGACATACAAATTATATCTGTTTCTGCTGTATCTCAAACAGTGATAATTCCAAAAATATTTTTTGTAAACACTACTAAGAAATGTCTACAAATTTTTTGTTTTTCTACTCCCAAGGAAGTTCTTCTGTTTCGAAGAAATTGCTCAATCCATATCTGTGTCTGCTATATCTCTCAAACAGTGATAATTCCAATAATATTTTTTGTAATCTATGTTAGAAATATCTACAAGTTTTCCCTTCAATTTTTTTTTATTTTTCTCCTCCTAAGCAAGTTATTCAGCTTCAAATAAATTGCTCAGTTGCAGTTTTTCACTCATATCCAATAAGCTGTGCTTATTTTGGGGATAAACAAACAGGTGTGAAGTACATCTTTTGTAGTATTCCAGAAAAATCTTTCTAGAATAGACAGTCTGCATATCGGTTATATGAAAGGTGCAATGAACAAACAACATTTTATCAATTGTGTACATTATTAACCATGAAGGCCCGAGTCCAATGCATTCTTTGTGTAAATCCAACAGGAAATACAAATGCTATTAAACCCAGAAGTATTTTGTTACGTAAAGGGAGCCCTGAGGAAGTAAAAACAAAAAAAAATATTCACATTAAGCATCTATTTAGTATGTCATTCTTTCATTTGTGCTTTATTATTGCCAAATTTAAAATATTAAAAAATGCTGACAAGAGAAGGTGCGGAAAATTTAAATCTGGTTAAGCTAAAATTATTTTTGGGTCTGGTCGAACCATGGAAAACCTAAACCTGATCTTTGAAATGAATTACCAAGATATTATTAAGCTTGTAATCAACAGAAAGTATACAAGCTTATGGGGTGGAAACCTTAATTTTTGAGTTTATCCAATTTAAAAATTTTGATAAAATTCATCACTGTGCCCCCTTGTAACTAATAAAGCAACATAAGGTTTTACAAGAGAAAATCATTTGTAAATAGAAAAGCAGTGAGTATTGCGTCAAAATTGCAAAAAATGTGTAAATTACCAATAAACTCCCTAATATTGTATCAGTTGTGAACTTTAGATATAACTATCAGCTAATTTATTGGACTAAAATTATGATATACAAGGGCGTACCCAGAATCTGAACTAGAAGGTGGTAACTCGTATTAAATTCACGGAAGGGGGGAGGTGAAGCATGATTAATCACTAAACATACTAATGCTACCACTTTATAATAGGTACTGTAGTGCGCGTGCACTACATTTATCGGGTTGCCTTGTTTGGGGTGAATATATTTTTGTTATTGTTTAGTTTTCTTTTTGCCCAAAGCAAAACTACGATACGGTAGGCTCGATATAGCTGAGCAGCCGCGAAAAAAAACCGAAATCCAAGCCTAATTTTGTTCTAGAACAAATGGACACGTAATTCTCAGAAGCGTTCAGGGGCAAGCGCGAACAAGGCAATATTCGGCAATTTAAGCCTACAAAGGGAACTGTCAACATAGCTCAATCTTTAAAAACAAAATAGCGAAACTGTAACTAACATAAAACTGCAATTAAAATAACGTTTTTAATTCCTATGGAGCGGCAATCAAATTACGAAATGAATTCATATAGAGGGGCAATTTTTAAAAGAACATAACAATGGTTCAATATCACAACAACGGGATTTTTTCGTGCAGTAATTAATAAAGTGAGAATTGTCATGATGGTTGTGAACATTCGGTAACGGATATGCCACACTAAGAAGAAGAACGATGACGTAAGCGAATCAAGATATGGTATAATTAGTGTACGTCGTCAGTATTCATTATCATTGTCTGATGGAGGATTGCTCCTGTGTTTTTGCTTTTGAGCAAGATGTGGAACAGAAATTTCCATTTCCAATTCTATTGCAATGTTTTGTGCATTTTTAAATAATTCGTCAGTGGTCGATCTGCGTCCTTACGGTCTTTTTTGAATACGACAAGGATTCCTGTAATGTGTTTTCCCACCGCGATCAAATCCATAGTCTTTGCTTGCAAGGCGTTAACTATCGGTTCCAACACTGCCGCGTATTTTGATATTGTAATTACGGCAACCACGAACAATGGTTTCGTAACCGCTGAATCCAAGTGGTATGCAGATTTTCTTGTGGCATAATTTCTCGCTGTGGATAATTTTTCTAACTGTGGGAAATTTTGAGAAAATGTTCTAATTGATTTATATTTCTCCGACCGTCTCGTCTCACACATTCGTGATAGATTGGGTGCGCAATTCCTACGAGCAGTCGATTCCCTGAAAAAGTTTGTTGTATCCTTTATAGTGGCAATAGTATTTCTAATTTCCGTTTGCATCGTTCCCCACAACATTGAGTTTGTGGCTTGAGTAATGAAAAAATAACGCACGGGAATATTTCTTCTTCCTTAAAATCGCTTGTACACCGCCCTCTTTACCTGCCATTGCCATCGAAACCAAATCCTACGCAATATTCTGGTGGAAGATTAGAGCTAACCAAAAAATTGTCAATTGCTTCGGCGATTGATGAGGCTTTTCGTTCAACAAAACCTACAAATTCTTCTCCGATTTTCCGTTTGCTTTTGTCGTGGAACCGCAAGCCCATTGATAACTCTTTTTTCGTAGTTACATCCGCTAAGACTGCATAAGCCATCGTTTTTTAAATATCACTTATTACATTCTCCCCAATAACTGCGCCACATAAAGCTATTAATTAGTTTTGTATTTTTGGCAATGTGTAAACTGCATTGCGGCGACATTTTTCCAGATGAACTGTACCGTACAGTGTTGCCAGCGATGCATTTTCGATTGTCGTGTTCGGTAAGCTGATTGCCGTGTTTGTAAGGAAAATCAGCCCCTCAGTTGTCGTAGCAAGGAAATGAAATAAAACATGTTTAATATTATAAAAGGGGCGGGGATGGCTCAGTGGTAGGAGAGCCAAGCTTTGGATGTAATAGTCCAAACGCTTCCTGGTTCGAATCTCTCCAGGGTCGAAATTTTTCTAATTCGTTGGGTGATCGGTACTGGATTCCGGTCTCCATTTGCCATTGGGGATCAAATTAATGGCACTCCTCAAATTACGGTCACATTAGAGGAATATCAAGACCATAAACAAAAACATTCACACACAACAGCCAAGTCAAGCACGGTTTCGCACCAACACGGTAACCCGCAGAGTCGGGCCCTGTTGTTCATAGCACAAACTAGCTTAGCTTTGCCTCACACCACCGCAACACTGCGCAAGCGGTACAAACGAGGATAATATTATAAAATAATTATTGTAATTAAAAATCAATTTTCCTTAACCAAATAAATCTTTGATACTCGGGACAAAGTCTTCTTCATTTTTGGCTTTCAACGCTTTACAAATATGCAAAATCAAAGTGGAAAGAGAATATAACTTATAAGAGATTTGTGCTTATTATTAAAATTTATTTTTGCTGTCAGGCAGGTAACGTTCGGATACATGCGCATATTGTCTAGGTTCACGTTGTTTTTTTTTTAGTTGTTTTTGGCATTGGCTGATAGCACGTGAAAAACCATCGCGAATTGCCGTAGATTCCGCTACGGTAATGGATTTGCTGCCGTATGCCTTAAGGTTTTTAATATTTTTGTTCAATTTCCGTGGAACACGGCAATTGCCATAACAATGGCAACACTGGTTAGGTACAACGCTACTAGAAACTTTCAGAATCCAGAGTCATCTGGCGTCTTCGGGTGCAAGGAGAATACCGTTGAAATAGTTTTGAGATTTCACGACAGATGGCTCTAGGTTCACTTGCTACTAGTCAATATTCATTACACGTTCTGGCTTTCTTCAAGCTGACACTGAATTGATACGTCTGTGTATGTGGCGGGACGTGATGCGAATTTTCTTCTAGAGGGGGGCAGCTGTCTCCCCCTGCCCCTCGCTGGGTACGCCCTTGATGATATAATATATAAGGTGATCTTTTTAAAATATATCGAAAGACTAAGCAATTTGCTTATAATTAATAGTATGTGAGGTTAAGTTTCACTTGGTCAAATAATTTTGAAGGCGACGCATGAATAAACCTTTTCATTAAATTACAATTAATTACTTATGAGAGTGCACAGCAACAAATTTGGTTAAAAAATTACAATCGATTGGATAACACAGAAAGGACGCTGTTTTGGCCTATAGAACATATTCTAGTTAAAAAAATTTAAGTTTAGTTTGTGTTAGTTGAATCAAATGTCTAAAAATACATTTACTTTATGCAGAATAAAATTTCCCATGACTTTTCTTCCAATTTTCCATATTTTGTAATAGAAGAAATATTATGCACTCGGTAGACGAGCTTGCCATACGAAATATAATTTAGAAACACCTTGTATGCACACAGTTATTAAATTTGTATGTCTTGTTTTTATTTCGAATGAGTAAAATCAGGATGCCAGTACAGGCTGTCAAAATTTCACCATCAGTGTTATGTATCTGTCAAAATTATGAAATAAGAGATTAAGTATGCCCACGTGTATCGAAAAACTTTGTAACAACAAACATCACCACTGCAAGGAAATCCGATAGTAGGTAAATAATCTAAAACGTTCGGTGCAATTTATAAGAATTTTATTTGCAGTCCAAAATGTTCTTGCGGGAGAAATAGCCCCCACTTTGTGGTAGAAAATGTTGAACACAAAAATGGCTGCTATAATGGCAGTTCCACTGATTTAGACCCTGATTTAAAATCTAACAATTCAAAACCTATTAATGTTCGTTTAAAATTACAATTAGTGAATGATGGTAAAAATAAAAATGCTGGGTGTCTTTGTGCCAAGTATTTTGAAATGCTTGATGCTTGCTATGGTGGAGTTAATCCTAGATATGGACAAAGCTGTTCCCCAAGACAAGGTTTTTAAATTTTTTACATCTGGTAGTCTACAGGATGTTCCAGATAGGTGCTCAGTGTGGGGATCTTGCGAATAGTACAAAATAGAGTCGGTCAGAAAAGACAAAACCTTCTGTATATATAAATAATTACCAATCTATCAACTTTTCCAGATTTTCTTTTGCTATCAACACAATATTTTACAATGATATAATTTAAAAACATAGAAGCAATAACGGGTGAGCAACACAAACATACGATGCTGCTTAACAGCTATTTTAGCAATGGCCAGTAGTTTGAGAATATCTTTAAAATTGTTTTCCTAGAAATAAACTGATGATTCAGTTACCCTCATACTATGAGAAAATCAAACATCCTTAATATAAGAGTTTGGATTAGAAAATACTTCCTGTTTCACTAAATTTACATGTTTTTTTCCAAAAATCATAGACCATAGATTTTGTATCTCATACATAAATTCTTATAATATCCCAGCAAGCAAGAAAAAATAGCTAGGGATGGAAAAATCTTTACAAATTGTAATATATCCAATTTGTGATATGCAACACCCTAAACTTCATACCGGAAATGCATTTGCGAGAAGTATCGGATGGTAGCAAGATAGAGACATGAACAAATAAATGAACAACTGATAGACTGAAAACGTTAAAAAGATATGCAAGAAGACGGACATAAGAATAGCAGATGAAAAAGAAAGATCACTAACGAACCCTTTGGCAAAAACAACATTGAAAAAGTTAAAACAGCGGAAGCGTTAATAAATGGTGCGAAATATTCAAGAAACCAAGAAATGGAAGATTAAAAGCTTGCTATTAACTTAAAAGAAAATTTACTGTTGTAAATGCATATAAAATTGGAAAACAATAGTCGAAAACCCCATTACGATTTTTTTAAATCCTGGTAAAAATATACACAGACCACGTACAAATATTTTTTATTTATCCTGAGATCATAAAGGCATGTTTTTTACTGAACAATGAAGAAATAGGGAGGAACTGGTTGTTTTTCGTACCAAAAAATATAAACTGAGACAGAGTTTTTGTTGGAACGGACAACTTTAAAGGCGATAACGCGGTTAAATTTATCCGTAAAGTCTCACGCTATTCTCAACTAAGTTATTGACTCTTGTTTATGTGTAATCCGACTTTATGGTCCAGTTTTATTGCAAGAAAACGAAAGCAATTTTAACCCCACCCTATTTTCACTGAGCACAATATGTATGCACGTCTTCAGCGACTAGCCAAGACTTTTTTCAAGCAGAAAAGCAAGCCAGCCGGAGCCGATTCCTAAAACAAACTGCAAATACTCCGAAAAGTGCATCCTGTTCGCCTCGGGAGTTCTAAACGGCGTTAGCCAATTACAACACACCTACCAGGAATAACCAAAAGGTGGCGTAAGATGCACTATTTACGAATTAAAGTAACGAAATGGATCTACCAGGCGAACATGGCACCTCTATTAATCCGAATTTGTGGATTCAAGTCGCAAATGTGAAAGCGGAGGAATAGTTTAGGTGTTTTGATACTGATAATGAACACCAAATCTTTATAGCAAGGTAGTGCCTCGTAGTTACCCTTTAATAGCATGAAAAGTAAATATCATTTGCAAGTTAGAAACATGATTTGCTAGTATTATTGTGCAAGAAAGGCTATTTTCGAAATGTGAGCAAGGAATCCGCTAAGACGACTACTGTTGTTGATTATGCATCTTTTTATTATTATTTTTTGTAAATAAGCCTCTTAAACAACTGTAAATAGTTACTTGGTAAAGATATGATTGATATTTTTACCTGGTTTTTCTCCTACCATTGTAAAAAACGCCGCAGTGCAGACTGCAATGACTCACAATTAAAACTTATATTTAGAAGAAAATATTTTTAGTGCGGAAAAGTCACCGTGAAATAACACACTTTTTTTTTAGTTTGCGTAAAAAATAGAAGCAATAAAGGGCAAAAACATCGGCACAGGATGCTGCTTGACAGTTATTTTAACAGTGACCAGCAGTTAGGATTTTGTCCCTAGGCATGAACAGACGATTCACTTACCCTCATACTATCAATAAATCAAATGTCCTTAATATAAAAGTTCAGATTAGAAAATACTTCCGTTTCACTAACATGGTTTTTTTTTCCAAAAATCACACACCATAGATTTTGTATCTCATACATAAATTTTTATAATATCCCAGCAAGAAAAATTGTATTGAAAAGAAAAGAGGAGGCCAACTTAAAACAGCTGGGGAAGGAGAAATCATTACAAATAAAACACGAAAAACAGAGAAATGACGAATTGATAGACGGAAAACGTTAAAAATATATACAAGAAGATGGACAAAAGAACAGCAGATGAAAAAGAAATACCGTTAAAGAACTTTTTGGCGAAGACAACATTGAAAAAGTTAACACAGCATAAGCATTAATAAATAGTGCGAAGTATTCAAGAATCCAAGAAATAAAAGCTTGCCATTAACTTAAGAAAAGGAAAATCTACAGTTGTAAATGCTGTAGCTATGCAATATATAATTGGAAAAAGTAGTCAGAAGCGTCATTACGATTTTTTAATCCTTGAGACCACAAATATTTTTTTAATTACTTTTTTTGTTGCTTGATGTTGTTAAAGTATGGATTTTTCCAGAACAACAAAGAATTGGCCACAAACTGGTTGCTTTAAGCACTATAAACAGTAAAACGAGGCACAGAGTTTCTTTTGGAACGGCAACATTGAAAGCTGTAGGAAACGGGGTTAATTTTGTCCGTACCAAACGACAAGAGAAGCCTCCCGGTATTCTCAACTAAGTTACTAGCTATAGTTTATCTTTAATTAAACTTTTTCATCAAATTTTTTTGCTAAAAAACGGTACGAATGCTAAATTACAAGAGCCATTTTAACCCCACCCTATTTTTACTGAGCACAAAATGTCTGCAGGCCTCTAGTGACCAGCCAATGGACCTATGGGATCCAGCTCTGGGGATGCTCGACTACAAATAGCAATTAAAAATTTAAATTGTGTTGAACGGAGATTGTGGTCCAGCTATATAAAACTTTGGGAAACCCCTTACCACCATAATATTTAAAACACTTAAATACATATTTCGGCAACTAAGCTGTCGTCTTCAGTAGGAAGTTGGGCTAACTAAAGTAACTTGGCTGAGGAATACCTACCTCTGCAGATAAGTCCTTCACCAAGTCTATTGGACTCCGTCAAGTTACTTTAGTTAGTCAAAGTTTCTACTGAAGATTGTAACTTAGTTGCGGAAATAAGTATTTAAGTGTTCTAAATATCGCGGTGTTAAGGGGTTTCCCAAAGTTGACAGGATAATGTCAGCAATAACACGTGAAAATATTTAAATACCTGAACAATGTGAGAAACTCTTTGCTGTATCAGTAAAAAAAATTCGAAATGATGATTTTTTAACATTGTAAAACAAATAGAATCTGGAAAAATTGTCTGAGCAGATTAATAACTATCTATATAGTAAAGATTTTGTTTCAATAATTGAATCGAGGTAATGTTGCCAAATGTTTAAGAGATCAAGAACTTAAGAAAATAAGAATAAACTTTCTATTTCTTACCGTTTTCGAGACCCCACAGTGAGCACTCCTTTTGGACGCCCCATATATCCATATCAGTTGGTTCTAAATCAACCATAACCATTTTGTAGGGCCTTGTATGGCACATCCACCTCAGTTCCCATATGCGCCGCAAGCTCCCGAATTTTCTAGAACCCCAGTGCCTTTTTTATTAAACCAACAACAATTAATGCCACAAATGGAAGGTTACCCACTAATTCCTACCAATGATGAACTTTGCAAAGGGACTTGCAATGCCAAACTTCAAGATGATTGTAAAGGCGCTTGTAATTCACCTCGAAATCAACCTTCTCTTAAATTTAGGGAAACTGACACACAAACTGATAGACATGGTAGTAATAAGTGCAAGATTGCATGCGAAGAATATTTTGAAAAGTTATTATCAACCAAAGACCCCCCCAACCGGTGTGAATCTGAGAAGCAGAGTAATTGTTTGAAGAACACAGTTTCTTGTGCTCATATAGAGACTTTAACTCATATCAACACTGCTTTAATGGGAATCACAGGCACACTGCAAGAGATACAGAAAACCCTGCAGCATCAGCAAATTGACAATTATGTGCACAGTAAAGAAACCCAGCTGCTTCGACAGCAAGAAATGCTACTCCAGCATATTGATAACTGCCGTTGTGACCAAAAACAGGCGGTTAATCCTCCCCAAATTGATAATTGTCTTTGTAACAAAGCACCACCAAAGCCTCCACGGCAGAAGAAATTATCGCCTGAGCAAATAGACGCTTGTTTGTGTGATGATACACCCAGGATGGGTCTTGCAGGACGCGGTTGTTTTTGTGGTGAAGAAAAAGAAATGCGCAATACTCATTATTCGTCAAAACAATCGAATTATAATCAACCAAAGACGATACGGTATTCAACGGTGGGTTCCAGCACAGTACCCGCCGGGTATATCTCATCTACTTCTGGAAACTTAATACCTTACACTGATGTGATGCATGTAAGTGCCCCCGAAAAAGTACATACGCCCGGATATTGGCCTTTCATACCAAAAAGCATGCCGCCTCCGCCGCCCCCTTTGCCGCCACCTTTTCGAACCCTGCCTTGGGACGACCATTCAGGGTTTAAGTCCGCCCAAGAGAATACTTTTGATCATCAGAAATTTAATTATGAATGCTCCAAGGGTACACAAGCGTTTGCGAATTCATCCGCGGCGTTCAATCCGTTGATTTCGTCCCGCTTAGTTTTTCCCGGATTTTCAACTTCAACTGCTTCAAAAACTTCAAATGGGACAGTTTCGTTCGGGACAGTACCGCAGACTTCTTTTACTCATGGAGGGACTGTACAAGGAATAGACTCTTTTGGATGTTTAAAACTTGGAGAAAAACTTTCATCTGAACCATTTATCGAAGGTGAACTAGTTTCTTCCACTTACACAAATGGTACTTCATCGCCCCCTACTTCTCATAGAACAGTTCAAAGGTCCTCGTCTCTGATTCCTAGAACAGTGAGTTCTACAAGAAGACACGAAAAAGCTTCTTTTTCGTTTCCCAGGACTCCTGGAGTTACAATCTTACCTTCAACCCCACCAACACCCATGCCACCTATTGCTGAAAATACTGTGTTGTCAAACAATGAAAGTGCAAATGACTTTATGGAAGACATTGCTCATTCGTCTACTCATATATCTTTTATAGAAGGTCTAAAAGCAAAGCATCAGTTACGGGCTAATCCAAGCGCCATATTGCCACCTCAGCAACCAAAAGTAGTAGCTCCAAGAAAAATATCTCATGATGAGTTTGCCACTGAATTGAAGACAGCTGTTGAACGCAGAAGGCAGCAGCAAGGCTGTAAACTTACAGAGAGCAGGCTTCCGGTTCCTAAAAGGCTTGCACGTAATTCTTCCATTGGCCGGCGACTTCATGATGTCATGAGACTTAAAATGAAGAATATTCGCAAAGATATAACACCATCTCTTAGTGGAAGTGAAAAGAGCAACTGTGATGATAATTAGTGCGCGTGTGGTTGTAATTTGTAATTAATAATTCCTGAAATGTAACGTGTTTGTTTATTAGGTATCCAAATGTAAATTCGCTAGGTGTTTTATTGCATAATAGTTATTGTTATATTAATAACCTTGAGTTAAATTTAGCTGGGTATTTTCAGTTTAGTAATTGGCAATTAAAACTAGTTTGTTAACCTGAAAAGTTAAAATAAAATAGCAAATTTTGGGCATACAGGGTGTCCCATGACGTGAGGTCACTACTTGTAGGAGAGGTGAAAAGAAGTTGAAATTAAAGAGTGGTCATTTTTTCTCTAAATCGACTATTAAAGAAGTTATGGCCTATTTTAGTTAAATACTGAAGCAGCCGAAACAATAAATGATAATTTTTTTTAAACTTTTATTTGCAATCTGTTAGTTATAACAATAAGCAAATCAGATTTAAATAAGACAGTAAATTACAGTGGAATGTACATGAGGAGCAAACGCCCAGTGGCATTCCTCCTAATACATTTTCTTACATATGCATATAGAACAAATAGGTACAACTCAAAAGCGGCAAGGAAGATCCAAAGGCTTGAAGCGCTTAAGTCTAGGTACTTGGTAACTGTTATCAAGCAGAGACAGCGCAAAGGGATTGGGGTGCAGTTCCAATCGCTGAAGATACTTAGCACTACACTGCACTACTTCTTCTTTAACTGATTTGATATTAAGGTCTTCTCGAATTTCTCTGTTTGGGATATAGTAGGGGGGCATCACAGATGGTACGAAGAGTCTTTGATTGAAACCGTTCGAATATCTCAATGTTAGAGTTTGACGCAGTACCTCAGAGCTGGATACCATAACTGCAGATAGGTTTTAGAACGGATTTATAGACCAGGAGTTTATTGGAGAGTGACAGCTTGGATTTACGACCTAGTAACCAGTAATAAGACTTGAATTTTAGGTTGAGCTGTTTCCTCTTCGTCCAGATGTGGGTTCCCCAAGTTAAGGTTTTGTCGATGTGCAGTCCTAAATACTTCACACAATCTGTTTGCGCTAAGGCTTGATTATTTATTCTAACCTCAGGGACGAGGCCTCTACGTTTGGAGAAGGTGATTTGCACCGACTTTTGACTTTAATTTGAATCGCCATTTTGTAAACCATTCAAAGACAATGTTAAGAGTCTGCTGTAGAGATTGGGCGGCCAGGTTGGGATCATGGTGTGTGGCGAGGACGGCCGTATCATCGGCATATGTTGCAATGGTTGTGTTGGGGCTAGTGGGAATATCGGCTATGTACAAGGTATATAAAACTGGCCCCAGCACTATACCTTGAGGCACACCGGATTTGATTTGATAGAGGTCCGAAAGAGCAACTCCAAACTTAACTTGGAAGTATCGTTCTTCCAGATAGGATCTGATAATGATGTAAAAAGGATGCGGGAGGATCCGTTTTAATTTGAATAAGAGACCTTTACACCAGACCTTGTCGAAGTCCTGGCTGACATCAAGGAAGACTGCAGTGCAGTATCTCATATCTTCAAAGGTAGTATTGATGGTGTCCACTACTCTGTGGATCTGCTTTATTGTGGAATGATCACTCCGAAAACCAAATTGGTGCTCGGGTCTGAGTTCTTCGTCTTCAGTGATGGAGGAGAGCCGTTTAAGGAACAGACGTTCAAAAAGTTTAGAGAGCAGTGGAAGCAAGCTTATGCGTCTGTATGAGGTAGGGTCATTGCTTGGTTTCCCAGGCTTCAGGATTAAGATCACTTGGGCGACTTTCCGCTGGGCTGGAAAAATTCCTGTCCGAAGAATACTATTGAAGATCAGCATAATTAATCTAATAGCTTTAGGAGGTAATTCTTTAAGTATTCGCCCAGTAATTACGTCGTATCCTGGAGTTTTCCTACAATTTGTTCGTGTAGTGATCATTGATTCATCTTCTGCAGTAGAGAAGGGTTTAATGGGAAATGTAAGTTAAAAAGGCGCTACCAGGAAAGTGTCGATATCATTATCGCCATCATTCGATGGCAGCGGCTGGAATACTTCCTGAAGATGGGCAGCAAATGCTTCAGCTTTACTCGTGTCAGTGCGCACCCATGATTCATCTTTGTTACGAATTGGAGGGACGTGTTGTTTAGGCAGGCCTATTGAGCCGACTAGTGGCTTTCCAGAGTGAGTATTCTGTATTCTCTGTAGCAGATAATCCTTGAAGGTATTCGTCAATGTATTTGTTTTTAGAGGCATTGATCAGTTCTTTGAGTTCCCGGGCTGCAGTGTTAAATCTTTGTTTGTCATCAGGCGATTTGCTGATATGCCAAGTTCTTCGGAGACGTCGTTTATTAGCAATCTTTTGCTTGATATCAACAGAATAGCTAATTTGGGTTGCAGTTTCTGATACTTGAGGTGTAGATCTAGTGGCAGCCATTTGTACAGTTTGGATAAGGGATTCAACCGCAGCCTCAATGAGATGCTGTTTGAAGGGGAAGGTTGGTAGATAGTTGGTCTTCTATTATGTCTTTGAAGTAGGCCCAGTTAGTTTTGCAATTTGTCTCGGAAGGAGGTTTAGTTATTTTTAAGAGAGAGTTACTCATAGTTGCTATTATCGGGGTATGATCCGACGAGAGGTCGAGGCAAGATGCGATTTTTAGATAGCCGAGTGGAATATTTTTAAGCACGAAGAAATCAAGGAGGTCTGGAATTTTGTGCTGGCCCGTAGGCCACTAGGTAGGTTGATTAGTAGATAGATGAGCTAGATGTTGTTGTTGCATGAGTGATATACGTGCCAGAAATCGATTTCCAAGCGATTTAAAGTATTCTTCTAAACTTTTTGGGCGAGGGCGATGTCCAGAAGGAACGTAAGCCGCAGATATGGTTATGGGACCAACCCAATCTTCAACAACTATACTCGTTGCCTGAAGATATTCAGAGCAGTAGTTTTGGGTTTCGTAGTGCTTAATATGGTGCTTTATGATAACTACTGAACCACCTCGAGCGGTGTCGTTTGGATAGTTTGTGAAGTAGATATCATATCCACGAAGTTTGAGGTAAGAGTCGTTGGTAAAGTGAGTTTCAGAGACCAGTAGGATATCTATATTATTGTGTAATAAGAATGCTTCAACTTTGTTGCATAAAGGAAAGTGTATTATTTGGAATTTCTTGTTGGGTTGGAGTTACAATATTTGCGTATGTAATAGGAGCTGGTTTATGTGACGTATTTAAGTTAGAGCCTTGATTGTTGCTATTTTGAGGAGTGATAACTGCGTGTTGTGCGCGATGCTGTATATGATTAGGAGCAGTACGCCGTTCATTGAGTGGAGGAAATCGACGTCCTTTGATTTGTTTGTCTACAGTGCATCCTTTCTAGTTTGCAGGGTGTTCACCCAGGCAAAGAACGCACTTAGTTTTGCTGCCTTCTTCTTTGTTCAAAGAGCAGGTTCTGTAATCATGATTCCCAGCGCATTTTCCACAACGAAAAGGACGAGTGCAGTAGTTCTGCGTGTGACCGTAGCACTGGCATCTCTTACACTGTGCAATATCTCTCTTTTGGTAAGGGGGTTCTATTTTCACAATGGCATTTAAAAGGGTAGTAATCTTATAAACGTCCTTATTGCTGTCGCGTTGTGTAAGGTCAACGAAGAATAAATTTACACCGAGCACAGTTGTAGACTTTATTCCACGAACTACTTAAATAAGTGGGGCGAAATAAAGCACGTCTGTCAACTTTGACAGTAGTTGTGGCTGTAGTGACTTAAAATAAGCTATAAATGATATTAAGTGGTATTTGATACAAACTGTCTACGTTACTGTGGAAATGATATTATTTATTCGAATGTCAAACAGTAAAGCACCTTAAAGTTGATTTCTTTGCTTGCGCTTATTAACATTGTTGATAATGTTTGCTTTTACAACGCGAGAGTCCATTACTTGCACGGTTTTTGTGATTGCAACTCGGTAGCAGCTGCTCGAGAATATGGGTTGAGATTTCCAAATCGACTACCAGACCGACGCGTTTTCCAACAAGTGCCCAACTATCTACGTGAACACGGAACCGTCGACTGAGCGTCCAATACAACAAGTACTAGACGAAGAGGACAACATACTGCGAGAAATTGATAATAATCCGAGCACTGCTATTCTTCGTGTATCTGCACAAGTTAATGTACTACGAATACGAGTTTGCAGAACAAGCCCTCTTACCTACAGATTTCGCTAGTCGTATGGAATTTTTCCGCTGGATCATTTAAAATCGAAATCTACGTAACAGAATTTTATTCGCTGATGAGGTAACATTTAGAAAGAGAATCCACACGAAATCACATTGTCAAATTATCAACATAGGTTTTCAGTGAATATCTGGTGTGGAATTATTGATAACAAGCTTGTTGGTCCATTCGTTTTTTAAAAACCATTTAACCGCCGACAGATATTTACAATTTCTAGAAGATAATTTTGGAGGATTCTTAGGTGATATCCCTCTGGCGATCAGACATGGTATGTGACACCATCACAGACTGTTGAAGATCTTAAGAGACGCGTTTTTGAAGCAGCAGAACTAATTCGGAATAACAATGATATATTACGTAGGGCAACCAGATCTCTTCTGGAATTATAATTATTTAATAAATAATAATTTAACACCATGTATTTTGAAAACGGTTTACTTTAGGGCATCACCTTATTAGAATTTTTAACTCGTAGATGAAGTAGTGACCTCACGTCTTGGGGCACCCTGTAGAACATAGCTATTGCGCTTCCCGATAAAAAGATAAAATCAAACAATCCCAATAAAAATGGCTAATAGATAATTGCTAAAGGTAAAACAAAAGTCGGGTTTTGCAAAGTCTTAAACTTAAATTAGGCTTTCCTTTTGTTTTACAAAAAAAAAGGCTATCCTAGCTACTAATTAGCTTCAGAATACAACCAATGAGCGTGAAACCACCAATTATCTACCAATTACTTTAAATGACGACTAATTAGCTTTAGTACTACGAGGACAGCCTTTTAAGTTGTTACAAAAACTGTCATGAGGAAGAGTGATGCGACGTTTTCGGTTGTTTTTCCTGATTTCGTCGATGACTTCTGGCAAACAAATTGTTGTATACCATTCAGCGTTAACTGTTCTTCGATCCTCTAAAAGAATGGTTGCGGCATGTCCAGTACAACCGAAGAAACAAGTGATCATTTTCTTGGAAGTGCTTCGTGAACGAACAACTTTTGTGGGATTCGGTTCATCTTGGAACACCCAAACAGTAGATTGTTGCTTAGTTTCCGGTTCATACGCATATATCCAAGTTCCGCCACCTGTTACGATGTTGTATACGGATTTTGCAGTTCCTCGGTCGAATTTTTTGAGCATTTTTTTACACCAATTAACACGAGCCTCGTTTTGTGCTTCGGCCAAATTATGCGGAATCCATCGGGAACAGATCTTTTTTATAGCTAAATGTTCATGCAAAATCGAATGTACTGCAGTCTTCGATATGCCTAAGGATGCCTCTATTTCAATGTAAGTTACACGCCGATCTTCTTCAATCATGTTGCGCACAGCATCGATGTTTTTTTGGAATAACAATCGATTCTGGTTCACGCACGCATCGCGACAATATTCTACAAACCAATTGTAAACAGTCTTTTCTGATAGTGCTTCATTACCAAAAGTTGAATGAAACGATTCTATGCATCATTGTTGAGTTACGCCTGTACTAAAATCGTAAAAAATCATCCAACTAAAACGTTCACGTGAAATTTCCATTTTTTAACAATTTAGCTTTTTTTTAAACGCTCACTGTAAACAAACTACTCGTTCAATTACTAAGCTGCTACGGTTTTCACAATAACAAATGTCAAATTTTGCAAAAACAGTAATCACCTACCTTTTCTACCTCGTATCTGTCCTTATGTAGCTTACTTCCAGATCGTTTGACGTAAAAGAAAAGACAAGTTGCAACCAAAACCTCATTTAATGAATGTATGAGACAACTCCCACAATTATAATCATTCGAGACAACAGTTGAAAATAGCAGTCCCAATTTTACCTTCCCAAAATAAAAATTAATAACTTAACTTGGGCCAGACTCAAACAAACTTAAGGACTATAATTGCGCTTACTAGTGCAAAATAATATTACATTTTTGCGCAAATTACGTCACTAGGAGGCCTCCGCGGAACGAAATCATGCGATGATCCTTAACACCTACGAATAGAAATGTTCAAGCTGAGAACACTTGAAAACGCAATATCGTCCCACTATCGGAGAACCCTATATATATGGTGTACGTACAATTGGTTCCCCCAGTAAATGAAATATTACAATTTGTACCTATAATCTATACGCATTCTCATTAAACCCCCAATAGTACAATGCAATGACCCCAAATCAAAGAATGAATTAATTACTAGTCGTAGATAGTGAAATTATAAATAACAACAGCCAGGTTATAAAATTTAAAACATAAACAATTTTTATTTCACTTTCCTTTCAATTAAACACGGCTATCGCTACGACTGCACTCCGGATCCGTTATCACCGGCTCCAAGCGTGTCTGCTTTGTCTGTGACAATCAACTGCCCCAAGGTAACACGTCGAAGTCCGCTTATCACTTGGGCCAAATGGTAGAATAAAGAATCTTTTGTATTTTAATTACGGTTTTCGACCCGTGCGACTTTTTACCAGTTGAGAAGACTGGCATACAAAAAAATATCTTCTTGACCGGAATCATTTTTATATTGGACAATTAAATTCCTGGAGTATCAATACTTCCTCAATTATAGGCAACAACTCCTGTATAGTGAGTTACAAATCGGAAAAATGATTTCCAAATCGATAGCGATTTAAATAAAATTAACTCACTTTACACAATTACTGCCGGTCGGAACGTCGATATTTCAGTGACCTCTTTTCTAAACTAGTCGTTCAAACTTTCTCTTCCCCCCCTCAACTTCCGAAATCTAATACGCTGCGTTTCCGCCGAAAGTGTCAGCTTCGAAATGCACAAGTAGCTAAAATTATTCGCCAACTAAGTATGTAGAATGGGTTGCCTTCAACCAGGCGCGGAATTCGTTACAGTAGTTTTAAAACATAGCCAAATAACTTGAGAAAATAACAAATTATTTTGAGTATTGTTTGTATAAAATTGATTATCTTGAGAGCTACAAGAAATTAGCTGTAATTATGTACAATTAGCTTTATAACAACCATTTAGCTTTAAAGCATAGCTAGTTAACTTTAAAACATAATTAGTTACCTTTAGAATACAGCCAATTAGCTTTATGATACACAAGCAAGTTTTCAATAGGCTTGGGGAGAGAAATTTTATAATATGTGTTTTATAATACAACCAATTAGCTTTAACGCACTGCCACTTAACTTTATAACCGTCAGTTCAATTTGACAATTACCTTTAACACACAATAAACTAGCTGTGACCATTTCCAATTACCTTCATACCAGTTGGCTTTATATTACAAATAACCAACCACTCCGTTTTAGAATACACTCTTTCCATCAGCCAGTTAGCTTTAAAACATAGCCAGTTAACTTTAAATCATAATTAATCACTTTTATAACCAAACCAATTAGCTTTACAGTATACAGGCTAGTTTTAAACTACAAGCAATTAACTTTATATCGTAAGTAGCTTTAAAACGGGGGTCAGCAACCTTTTCGAGTGATCGGGCCACTTGCGTAACCAATAAGTGTTGGCGTACAAATAGGGGGTGGACGTTTGTATACCTATCTGTGAAATCAATGACGCCATCTAAAGTCGGAGGGTGGTATATTTTTTGATCCTGCGGAAAGAGTTTTGGTACCGGGATGGCAAGACTCCACGTATCTGCTTTTCAATCAGTGCCACCTGGCATGATGGTAGTCACTACCTTTCCGGTGAGTACCTGTAAGCTATTGGGGTTGTGGTAGGTTGTAGTGTTCCACATATTCAGAATTATACAATCAGCTTTGCGATTAGAGAAACCAACAGAAAGAACCAATCAAAATGTGATAGCCGGCAAGTGGCTTCGAAGTAAGCCCCAGGAAAATTTTCAATTTTTTGCTTATGGAATGGGAAGTAAATGGTATTATAAAAATATATTCCACCTCCCGGGTAGTGTGCTAGTTCTTCGACCTCCGGACTTCAGCGTTATGTTCTATCAATGATAATATCAAAAGAAGGAGTTAAACATAAAAAATAATTGGTTAAATGAATCGCCACAACGCGACGTTAATGTTGTTTCTACGAAACATTACGCGGTTCGCAAGAAAATACTTTCTTGAAAAACTACGCGGGCCGCATGCGGCCCGTGGGCCGACCCCTGCTTTAAAACATAGCCAAATAACTTGAGAAAATAACAAATTATTCTGAGTATTGTTTGTATAAAATTGATTATCTTGAGAGTTATAATAAATTAGCTGTAATTAGCTGTTGGAACAAGTAACAAGTGGCTTTAAAAGCCACGAATTTGCATGACAACAACCAGTTATTTTTAAAGCATAATTATTTACGTTTACAACACAGCTAATTAACTGTATAGTACACAAGCTAGTTTTCAAGCACAAGCAATCAACTTTAGAACATAGCTTAGCTTACAAACTTAGCATTAAAAGTGAGTTCTAGACTAGTTAGTTTTAAACCATTGCAGTTTAGCTTTAAGTTTAAATTTTGTTCAAAGTGTTTTTACAAAATTCTATTTCGTGTCATACAGCAAAATTTTGTACGAAATTGTTGTTTGACGTTGAGAAAGAGAGACGGTAATTTTAGACGATTACAGAAACAGCTCCAAGAACCACACTTCCACGGGTTTGAATCGCTTGAATCCGATATAAATCGAGAGAACAATTACACTGGATTGTTCTTGCACCAAAGCTAACATTCTGCTAATATGTATATACATAATCCGACTCAGTCGAGATTCTTTTGCCTAGCGCAAAAATACGATACGGTATAACTCAATTAGCAGATGAGCCGCGGAAAAAAACCCGATATCAGAAAATACGTCCGTCTGTTCCCAAAGTCTAGCGCCTATTGCCTTTCCCCTCGCCGCAAAACACCCACCTAAGCCTAATTTGTTCTGGAACAAATTAACACGTGCGATTTCCGAGAAGTTCTTAAGATGCAATATCTGTAAGGCTAAGCGCTGCTGACAATAGGAGTTCTAGGAAATATTTTTGGTCGCCACTAATAAACATGTCAATCGTTCGATTAAGTTTCGAAAGTGGCCTCCCAATATTTAATTTTTGAAAATAATGGAAATTGTAATCAACATAGGGGCGGCAATTAAAATGGAATTTTGATTCCTATGGAGCGGTAATTAAAATATTACTTTAATTCAGATGAAGTGGCACAATCAAATGAACATAACAATATCTAGACATCGTCTCCCATAATTGTTCTTTCCAAATTTTCAAATATTAAACTACATATTTGTAATTCACAGGTAGAGAATATATTAGTGGGCGAGAATGGCAATTATGTGATATGTGATTTTGGCTCCGCCACTGGACGGGTGCTAAATCCTTCAACCCACGGGGCTACCACAGTAGAAGACGAAATTAAACGTTACACAACTCTCAGCTATCGAGCACCCGAAATGGTCGATATGTATTGTGGGAAACCTATCACTACTAAAGCAGATGTTTGGGTAAGACTTGATCTTTATGGTTTTGGAAAGCACGAAGCGTAACTGCACTTAATTTAACACAAACGCTTAAGCACAATATAATAAGTATCAGGGCTGTCAATGTTTTAAAATCTAACTTTTACCTTTTTCAAGGATGCAGTAGAGAGTGGATGTGGTGTTGTATACAACTTTGCGACGCTAAGTCAGAGTACAATTGGTGTCCCACGTCACCGGCCGGTTTTAGATTTATTTTTGCTCTAAATAAGATTAAATTTACAAGTTATTAAAATGGTAATTTGTATGGCATATGGATGTTACCATTCTTCAAAGAAGAACATCGCTAATCGGCATTGTTTACGTTATATTTGGTGTCCCTAAGTGGCTTCACAACAGTGTGCGCCTGCCGCATCTACTCCCTATAACATCCTTGACTTTTTTGCATTTGTAATATTATTAAATTTAGTAGTTGAAAGGGTTGACAACCTCTCATAACATGCATTGCGTTACTATCAATAAAATGTTAAACAGAATTCAAAGAATTCACCATCAATTAAAAACTCCGTTATGGAGATTATCTTTAGAGATAAGAGAAGTTTTCATGGAGTCTGTACTTGCATAACTTTAAACAAACCTATTGTTTGCTGAAGAATTCCAGTGAGTAGCTGAGCATATTTTTATTGCAGGCACTCGGATGTTTACTGTATAAGTTATGTTTTTTTACTTTGCCATTTGGAGAGAGCAGTTTAGCAATTCAGAGTGGTATTTTTTGCATTCCTGATAGTTCTAGATATTCTAAAGGTTTACATCAACTAATTCGTAAGTATAAATTTCATTTCAATTTAAATAAGTTTGTTTTTAGTCCACATTGTTTTATTGTGTGATTGTAAACGCTTCATGTTGTTGTTTTTAGGATATATGTTAGAACCTGATCCAGATAGGCGACCAGACATTTTCCAAGTTTCTAGTATTGCATTCCCATTGTTAGGCAAGGAAAATCCAGTACAAAATTTACATGTACGTTTCTGTTTAAATTTCATAATTTAAAAATATTAAAACTATTGATTTATATTGTAGAAAGTAGCTATTCCAGTCTTAGAAGACTTATCTGCACCCCAGACCGAATCAGAAGCCAAAAAAATGCAGACCCAAGTTAAAACTTCAAACAAACCCGTTTCGGTTCCACTAGTGGAGGGAACAAGTGTGATGCCGCGACAGCGACCCAAGGGCAGCTCAGCTAACCCACTAGCTTTAAACAACATCCCACTCACTTTAAGCCCCAGCCCCACAACAGTTAAAAAGTCACAGAGCCCGGTAACTTTCACTGATAACCAGTTTCAGAGAACCAATGTAAACCAGCAGAATTACACTTCTAATACTTCATATTCCGCAGCCTTTCCTGCCACCAACCAGAACTTTTCTTCCACTTCTCCATTCCAGAACACCCAACCCTTTTTCCCCGTACCTAACCCAGAGACCAGTGAGAAAAACTTGGAAAACCTATTCCAGTCTTCCATCTACCCGGATCCGTTTAGGGATGAAGCGGGAAAAGTTGAAGGAGAGGTAGCTGCCAATAGTGGGGTCAAAGTGGAAGCTGGACCTGTTAATATTGTTTCCCCCATTACTCCTGACCAGCCACTCTCGGGTTCTGGAAATTTGCTTCCAGGAGCTCCAGCCAAGTCTGGGCTCGTGGAATCAACCAGTCAGAGTGTTGTTGGTACAACCGAAACACCTCCAAATTCACCTTCTTTATCAGTACCAAGAGGGCACCGCCGTAATATGAGTGATACCACAGCTTTCAATAAGTAACTAACTTGGTTTTGCTTTTGTTCCACGGATAAATAAATTATTTTAGGGTGTACGCAACCGAGACATCGCAGTTTTTGGCGCCATATGAGTCTTCAATGAAACCCCGAAGCAATGATTCACCGCCTACGGTTCCAGCAGGGGATTTTCAGATTGCTCCCCCTGGTTGCTCTGCTTCTAGTACTGATGTTAGTCGCACTGTTGGCCCTGATAATCGATCTCTCTCTGCTGATATGGCAGACTGGAACCCGTTCGAGGACCCGCCTTTCAGTCAGATGACTGAGGACCACATTTTTGGGGCTGAATTTGACAAGATAAGAAGAGGCAGCCAAAGTAGTAAGTGTTTAAGATTGTATAACATTTGTCATATCCACATCATATAATAGTTAGCTTAATTAGGTTAAGTTAATTTAGAATAGGTTAATTTGCATTAGCTTACCGCACTTTCTCTTACTTTACCAAACTTAAAGTTAACCTAGCTTAGGATAGCTAAAGTTAGTTTCTTATAGATTAGATCAGGTTTATTTCAAAAAGTCTCATTTATTAAAAATATTATTATTAGGTTTGCTTACTCTTCCTTACCTTACCAAACGTAAGGTTAGCTTAACCTAATTTAATTTGCGTATAATACACTTTGTCATATCGCCTAGAGTTATATCAAGTAGGTTTTAAGTAAGTTTAGTTAGGTTAAGTTTCGTTAGTTTAACTTAATTTATCTGAGCTTACCTTACCTTAGTATATGATAAGTCAGGCAAAAACATATAAGTTATTAACAATTGGTAAATTAATTATAGAAGAACGAGGTGCAATGGACCTTGAAATATAGGCCTAGGGATAGTGTAACTTATTTTAAGTGAAGTTAGCTTACTGCACTTTATTTTACTACTCCAAACCTAAAGTTAACTTAGCTTATGTTAAGTTTAAATTTATCCGAAAAAATCAAACTTATTAATTAAATATTTAAAATAATATTTAATTATTCAAAGCACAGGCTCTAATAAACCTAGAAATAAGCATGAAGTATGTAGCATATAATTAATTATTGAAAGAGCATGCTCTCATAAACCTTGGCATATACTTGTCTAGGATTAAGCCTGGAGTGTGTAGCGTATAATTAATTCTTGAAAGAACAGGCTCTTATAAACCTTGGCATATACTTGTCTGGGATTAAGCCTGGAGTATGTAACATATAATTACTTATTGAAAAACAGGCTCTCATAAAGTTTGGCTTATACTTGTCTAGGATTAAGCCTGGAGTGTGTAGCATATAATTAATTCTTGAAAGAACAGGCTCTCATGAACCTTGGCATATACTTGTCTAGGATTAAGCCTGGAGTATGTAACATATAATTAATTATTGAAAAACAGGCTGTCATAAAGTTTGGCTTATACTTGTCTAGGATTAAGCCTGGAGTGTGTGGCGTAGGTTAAGTAAAGTCAGCTTAATTAGGTTAGGTTAGAGAGCCTATGACAAAC
>JABXWE010002505.1:0-72914 GCA_014611495.1 Limonius californicus | reverse complement strand
TAATTCATAATTCAACTGTTTATACACCGAATTAATCTTCTTTTTATTTGCTGTGACTAACTCCACAGTTCGTACCCGTATTAAATTTTTCCGTAATGCATTAAGGTTCCCATTAACAACCCCCTCGTTTACTAAAGAAAATTCGGCACCACTATCTATCAGTGCATGCAACTCAAGTTCACCCAACTTAACCTTTATGAACGGCAAATTATGTAACAAATTGTCTTTAATTAATGAAGTATGTAGCGTACCACCATCTGGATAACTAATGAACTCTTTAGGATGGCAATATAGATGGTTAACGATAATGGTACTGCTTCCTAAAAATTCTGAGACGAGATCGTCTCTACCCCTTTAACTTCTTCTTGCTTTTTCTCCGGCTCAATTGTTACCGTATTTACATAAGTTCGCGTGCCCAAACCACCATTACGTACTCCATAATTCTTCTTCGCCCCGATAATTTCCATTTACTTTATCATTGCTTCCGTTTTCCCTGAAATTCCTGTAGCCCTGTCGTTCATACCCGCCATTATATCCGTTGTACGGTCTTTGTTCATTTCTTCGATAATATTCTCGACCCCCATACGCAGGACGATATTTATTTATGTAAGAATACCTATTTCGTTCATGTTGATTTTGGTATCTTCGATTTTCGTCACGGCCCCCGACATTTCTATTAAATTTGTCATTACTGTCAAATTGACAGTAGTTAAACCTTTCGTCACGGCCCCCGACATTTCTATTAAATTTGTCATTACTGTCAAATTGACAGTAGTTAAACCTTTCGTCACGGCCCCCGACATTTCTATTAAATTTGTCATTACTGTCAAATTGACAGTAAACAAAACAATTTTTTCTTCAAACGTCAGTAAATCTGTCATTTTTCGACTGTGTAGGCGACCGTAAAGTTTAATTTTTCCTCCGCCGGAGCTTTAGTTTTCACTTTCCCGCCGGCGGAGGGAAAAGTGTTATCATAGCAACATAGATAGAAACAAGAAAACAAGCGTCTACAACTCAAGATTTATTAAACTAAAAACGAAACTAAAACTTTTATTTATCATTCAAATGAATATTGAATGTACAATGCGAAATTGTTGCAACCGGAGACGCAATAATTGTAGAAAATAAATTAATATTGTTGACAGTGTCCACTGACAGCTTTATGTTACATTACTATAGCAACAACCTGTGCCTACTCACCGACACCGGTCTAAACCGCCTTGCGAACCCAATTATGTTTAAAAATTATTACTATCAAAAAGAGACGTTTTTGCATTAATTTGTCGACATTTGAAGAAAAAACAGCATATTTTATTTGGAGGAAAAGTTACTTTTCATGACTTGCTCTCTATTACCAGCCTCACTCCGTTCGGCTGTTAAACACGAGCGCGTCATGAAAAGTATCACTTTTCCTCCGTATAAAATAATATACTATTGAATGTTTAAAGAAAACAACGATAATTACGAAAAACGACGTGACGCTGACATAAAAAACATTCAAACTTTTACGTCAACGTCAACCAATGTCGTCTAATTATTCTATAAATGTTCCAGAACATTTAATACCCTAACACTTGAGACTAATTTCCGGGGGAACAAAATCGGAATCAGAATCCAAAACTAAAAAACTACTATAGAGCAAATTCATTGAGCTTCTAAGCGATATGTCTTTTGATACCCCATTTCCCTTTAAAATTTCTAGGGGGAAACTCATTCCAATTTTGGGGTTGAAGATAGGTGAACGGACATAGTCGTGTTACATGTCCCCCTGGCAAATTAATTTGACGTGTTTTGGCCTTCGTAGAAGAATTGAGGTTTGGTGTCATAAAACACGCCTGTTTCGTTTTCGCTGGGCCGCCCGGTATAATAAATAGGCAGCGCCATCAAATATTACACTGTCCATTAATACCTTGAGATTTGGTGATCGCGTGGGTTATTGACTTGCAAACTTAAAATGATTGAACTTGTTTTATTTACCATGCTAAAGATTTCACGTTTCATAGTTTATGTAACTCATAGTGCTTGTTTTAGTTAATAAATTATGTAACAAACTACCTACACTAGTAGTTTCCGATAACTTGTATGTCAGTGGAACATTTAACTACAGATGTTATTTAAGGAGGGAGCAGAAGAATCTATTGAACAAGAGGAAGAATTCGCAATATTAGATTTAATAGTGAAATTAGTGTGAACTTGTGCCTGCTTGTATTGAACTAATTTTCGGTATTTGATAATATCTAAGTTCTTCTTCGAGGGCTCTATCTCTTAGGAGACGTACCGAGCTTCTCTCCTATGCCTGGGTTGCGCGTTAAGAGTGCCACAGACATACACGACATACAGTTTAACGAACTATGGAATGTGTAAACACTTCTACTCCAGAAAAGACTTATTGGGCAGAGTACCTCGCTGGTTTGCCATTGCCTTGCGAGAGAGAACGGCCGTTAAAAATCCGATGTTCCGGTACTGGGAATTGAACCCCGGACCTTCAACGTAGAAGTCTAACGCGCTAACCTATAGCCCACGGCCGCCTCATATCTAAGTTAATAAAGGTAAAAAGTCTTCGGTATTAAATTAGAAGCTCGGAGATCTACGATGTTACATTGAATTATCATATGAGAATGTTTAAGGTATTTGAACCCAATTGTATCTGAAACTAGACTTAGAAGTTGTGTATGGTGGGCTGCAGCATTAAGTTTTTATTTTGCAGTTTCAAACCTTTGTTTCGTAATAATCTCTAAAAAATTCATGCTTTTAGAATCCGAACAGGACGAAACATGTACAACACCCAACGGAGAAAATGGTATATGGATTTCATTTGAAAATTGTACTATAATAACAAACAAGGTAGCTGACGGTGACTTAGAAGGATTATTGTTTTCCAGAAAAACAACATGTGGTATTCTACCGCAGACGATATGCTGCCATTCGCAAGATCATGAAAAATCCGAGCTCAGCTCAACTCCAACCTCTCAAAAGGAGCAAACAGCGGTCCACGAATATACAGTGTGTCTGCTTAAGTTCGCACCATATGGAAAACTTTTTTATTATTAATTTTACGAAAAAAAGTTATTCTTTATAAAAAGTTCTGCATGATCTTAAACCTAAAATGCAACCATCAGATATTAATTTTTTCAGTCGTATACGCGGTTTTTCAAAAAATATGAATTTGGTTCAAGAGTAAATTACCTTTATTTTTGACAATATCGAAAATTGTTATTAAGAAAAGTTGATCAGAACTAAAAACTACGTTCAAATATGTAATTACATCTAATTACATGGAAAAAATCTTTTTCTTTTTTTATCTACAATAACAATGCAAATGTAACTGCAGTTACATGAAACCTAGGATGCACTGATAAACGAATGATTTCTTGATAGCAAGAATTGTTTGACAGTGAACCTCAAATAAAATTTGTTAACATGATGGTGATATTTAGTGTGGAAGAAAAAGTAGAAATTGTGTTAATCGTTGGTGATAATTATAAAACTTATCGTGAAGCAGCTGAAATATTTAACAACAGACATCCAGAGAAAAATATACACCATACATCAGTAATGAGAATTATGAAAAAATTCAGATCATGTGGAGATGTTAATAATAAATTCACAAACAAACGTCGAAAACATGTTGCAAGTGAGGAGATGAAGTTAAACGTAATGTTATCTGCAGTGGAAAAACCTAAATTGTCTCTGCGAAAAAGGGCATCTTCGCTTCCAGATAAAATCGGTAAAGATACAATATCAAAAATTGTTAAAGAGAACAAGTTTCATCCATATAAACCACAAAATATCCATACTTTAAAACCTGGAGACTACGACAGACGACTAGAATTTTTTTTCTTATCCAAGGAAAGCTAGAAGACGATCCTTTTTTGGCTAGGAAAATATTTTTTTCTGACGAAGCTACATTTACGTCTAATGGAACAGCGTCTTCGCAAAATTGTCGATGGTGGACTGACTCCAATCCTCACTTTACGATTAAAACTCACGATCAATATTATTTAAAAACTAACGTTTGGTGCGGCATTTACAAGGATAAAATAATTGACCCATGTTTTCGACAATCTATGACTTGTCAACGATATCTAAATTTTTTACAAAATCAGTTGCATGATTTTCTTCGTGATCTTCCAAGACATGAACGGCAACAGGTATGGTGCCAGCAGGACGGCGCAACATGTCATAGTACGATGGAAGTAAGGAAATACCTTGAAAATATCTTTAATGGAAGGTTAATTCATAGATATTCCGATATTTTTTGGCCAGCTAGGTCGCCAGATTTAACCCAATTAGATATTTTTCTTATAGGGACCGCGGTGGTCGAGTGCGAGAACGCATTGACCACTCGAGGTCACACTGAATTGCGCTTGTTCCGGCGTGGTTTCGAATCCCCGCTGGGGCGACCGCAATTCAGTTAGTTAAGTTTAGGGTGCATGCTGCATGAATGGTTAGTGTGTAAGGGACGCCCGCACCCCCCTGAAGTAATGCGAAAGCGGTTCCGGGGGGGAACGGTAGTATGAATGTGTGAAAAAAAAAAAAAGATATTTTTCTTATGGGGTTACTTAAAAAAAAGGTATATCAACACAGGCCATTCACAAACGTAGAACATTTGGAAACAATTATTACGGAAACAATTCAGGGTATAACTCCGAATATAATTAGAAATGTATTGAGGGAATTTTCTTCTAGAACGGAAACCTGTATTGTAAGAGAAGGCGGATACGTTGAAGCAATAGTGAATTGATGATAAAGTATTACACGCTTGTTACGCAATTAACATTATTAGCACTGTATTTATGTAGTTGATAATTATTGTAATATAAATTATTTTATTATGTATCATTTATTTTAATGCATCATCAAAATAATGCAACATAGAGGTTAAGAGACGTAAAGGTTATCAAATTGTTAACGAATAAAGAGATAACAGATAAAAGTTTCCGATATTTTTAAAAATAAATTTACTTTACTGTTTGACAAAATTAATATTTTCTGACAAACCTCGTATACAACTGAAAAAATTTGATATCTGATGATTGTATTTTAGATTTTAGAACATGCAGAACTTTTTATGAAGAATAACTTTTTTTCGTAAAATTAATAATAAAAAAGTTTTCCATATGGTGCGAACTTAAGCAGACACACAGTATATTCGATCCGACCGTTTGTGATTTATATGCACTTCCTCCATATAGAGTTGATGGCTGATGGCTTGAAAGAGCGAGATCTAGGACGCGGTTTTCCAAGCATACTTAGGCTACATTTGGCCCATTGTACACCCTAACTAAGAATTTTGCCTATCTGGGGTAATTCCAACCAATGGTGATTTTTAACGTGTCACACATCTCAGTGGCATGGGACCTACGGCTTTACTTCTTATCCGACAGAAGGCGCATTTTCATATTTTTTCCCGCTAGAAAAATCTCGCCGACCTCAGCCAGGCTCGATCCCGCGTCCTTCGGATCTAAAGGCAGATGCGCTAACCACTAGACCACTTAGGCCGGCGATCCGACCGTTTGTGATTTACATGCACTTCCTCCATATAGAATTAAGGGAGGCATCGCTGCAAACTCGAAAGAGTTTCCGCGGTCGGTTGCGATAGGGTATAATTCTACGTATACAAAAAAAGGAGGCATTCGTTGCGGGGACCCTGATTCATGAGCAATTCGTTATAACTGCCGCACATTGTATACACCATGCAGAGTTTGTTGAGTGAGTTCTAAAAATAACTTGTATTATTATTACGTTTCCGTTTACATTTTCAATATTCGAGCATGGTAGGAGGTAATAAGCGTTGGACTAGACAGAAACTGCTTGAATCTGGTAGGTGAAATTTAGTGCATCCTGTGACGTTTGTTTGGTTTCCTTCTGACATTCAAAGAATCATTTTAATTTAATTTCGTTATCGCGAAATATTATTACTGGAATGTGTTTGGTCTACATCGATTGCATTGCCGAATACATTTCCTACAATTGTGCCCTTGGAATGTTGCATGCCTCGCGGGCCCCTTTGATAAATATATGCCGTGCCGGCCGGTTCACATTTTTTTGGGAACTTAGAAAGTCGCCTTGAGACTCTTGCGTCGAGTGCCAGTTGTGTGTTAGAATTCGGGGTTGATAATTGACCCTGTGATTTAACTACAGTTTACAATTTACGTTCTACCGTTTATAAAAATATCAAAAAAAGTCGGATTAATGACGAACAGGATACAATAATATTCTGAGGGACGGTGGCTTTTCATTTCGCTTTGTGCGGATAAATATCAACCCCGTTTAAATCTTCAGCATCATCACCGTTTCAAAAAATTTTTTGCTTGTGATCTTCGTGTCTGGCTGTTTATAACTTCCAATTCACCGTTTCCCGAATGAAATTCACATATTTCGTTTGAGTTGCTGTATCTTCCATTGCCCAGGGGCGTCCAGTTAGATAAGGAAATAAAAAGAACCTCCTTGTGATTTTTTAACTTTTTCGCCGAACCAAGGCAAACATTATCCATGTATTGCCATTGTTAGTGGAAACTGTTTGCAGGAATGTATTTTCTTTATTTGAAGTGCTTCGTATTGTAAAAAATAGGAATAGTAAAATAATGCAATCTTCAGTTGCTAGTTGTTTAATAGTACAATAAGTTACTGTACTTATTTTTGTGAACTCAAGCGTTATTGGCTAGCCAGTTCCTTTGCTTCGTACCGTACATATCTTAGCCAGTAGCGGCGAGTCTTCAAATTTCGACGTCACGAAACCCTTTGTGCAAACATACGCATAACAGGACAGACTCTGATTCTGACTTGCACTTTTCTTTGCTTGCATTTGTTTAAACCGTTTCCTATTTTGCGCTTAATATATATTTACAACCCTTGTTCAAAATTCGTTCTTCTTCTTCTTTCTTCCTTTGTAGGCTATCAGCCTGTTCTTCTGCCATACTATTTATCGGATTGTGTCGCTCCATCTCTTTCTGGGCCGCCCTATGTGTCTTCTGCCCCTGGGTTGGTTGTCTCTTGCAATTCGTACAACTCTACTCCCGTCCATTCTATTAATATATGCGTTCCATTCCCCTCTTTTCCGGTGTACCCAGTCAAAATTCGTTACGACTTATTAATTCTGTGTATTTTGCATGTATTTTGTAAGAAGTATTTAGGAGGAAGCACAGTAAGGTAAGATTGATGCCCGTATACTGTTGATCCTCGGCCCTTTCACGACAGTCTTCATATAGCTGCGACTTGGAAGAGTGGCGATCATTTATTTTGATTAGCCTTGTACACGACAAGAATCAAGACTTCCTCCTTGTAAGCGTTTTCCGTGAAACACCGCTCCTCCTTAGCCTTTTTCCATCTGTTTGTTGTGATCTGACGAAAACAATCGTTTGGACCGTAACAATCGACTCAATAGAATGTGTAATAAACGCATTTCTACAACCGCTTTTCGATAGAGCTTCTGGGAATAATCACACTGGATTTCTCCGGTTAGCACACGATGTTAAATTTACTGGTATCAAATATTTGGGGTCTAGGAAATAATAAATGGCTATTTGACTGTTGCAGGTTGGGGTATCACGGAAAACAAGAAGTTCAATTACAGATATTTGCAACACTGATTTTAGATACACAATCTGACATTACATTAAAAGTGATACTTTTGCAGTATAATAGACTTTACAACAAATTTTTTGAAAAACACTGATAACACCTGATCAATTGCGCGCAGGAGGCGAGAAGGGTAAAGATGCGTGTCAGGAAAACCCCATATAAGGAGCTTCAAAAATGAATATAGAAGAGCTTAATGGTACCAAGTAGGAATAGTTTCTTATTGTGTTGGATGAGGTATTAAGGGATGTCCAGCTATATATACCAAATTTTTTCCATATACCGAATGTATTTAAAAAAAAATAACAAAGGCAAATTTGTGTATAAGTAAATCAAAAACAGTATTTTTCACAACTCGCAATTGAAACTGTACCAATTTAAACTGAAATGCAAAACCACAAAGAGTCTCGCACCTTTAGTTTTGGCATCATTGTTTGCGAGAAAATGCCAGTGCGGGTTTAGATTTTATGGAGAGTATTTTTCATATTCTGTCTTTGCTACTGCACTACATTTCTGAGTTGCTAAGGTAACCTACTGCAGGTAAGTTAATTTATATTAGCTATAGCTTAATAACAGTCTCATGTCCCACTAGTGAATAGCCTCATTCTCCTCTGTCGCAAGTTTCTCTTCAGCAGTTACATAAAAGCACGGATGACTTCTAGTTTAACATCAACTATGAATGATCGAAATACCAGAGAAGGTTTTGACATTTACATCGCAGGGCTGCCAAATGCAAGTGCGCAAAATGTGTATAATGGGATTTAGCACTAATTGTTATTTACAAGCTTCAATTTTAATGAAATTCAAAATTTATAGTTTTATTATAAATATCATTCGTCAAAAATTTTTGAGAACATCTGCAATCGGAAGTAGAATTTAATATACGCCTTCCTCTTAGTTTTCGGAATAACTTAATCTGCAATTTACTACTTTAAAAATATATCGGAGTGCATCATCGATAGAAGAAGCCAGGGGCATACTGATAGAATGAGTAAAGGTAGAAATGTAAAGAAGGCTCAAGATAATCAACCTCATGGAAGAAGGTTGGTAGGAACACCAAAGGAAAGATGCAGAGACTGTCTATAGAGGGAGAACTCAATTAGTTAAATGAATAGGCTTATAGTCTAAGAAAGAAGAAGAATGAAACTAAGCAACTATGCTATTTTTACGGGTACATAAGAATGTAATATATTATAATACAATAAGTACGGAATTCTTACAACTTACCACTGCTAAGTATAGGTAAATGCATACATTCAGTTTGTGGTAACTGAAATAATCACGTACGTAAAAATGATTTTTTTTTGCTAAAGTAAAAAATAAGCATTTGCATGTAATACAGGTATACCAACTAAAACAATCCGCCCTGAATAACTTGGTAAATAACTTTGAAAAAATTGACGAGATAAATCAACAATAATTTAAAATTAATAAATAGTTACCGTGTAAGTCATCTACCCAGCGTGGGGTTGCTGGTCCCCCCAGGTGGGGGATAGGGGAATGCCCATCAGATATGGTGGGTACCGGGGAAATAAAATCCTCAGGTAGATCAAAACCACCAGTATAGTATAGTATTGAAGGCAACTCTCCTATATGGAATTTAATGGCTCCTATACAACAGTAGCGTCTGTTCTCAGATTGGGCGGCTGTAAAACAGGAAACCACTTTGAAAATTATTCCCATGAAAACCCATAGTCTACCCTCAAAGCTAAATTTTCCGGAGTTAAAAAGAGTTCTCCAATCGGATCTCCGGGGGCGGGGGGGGGGGCAGCGCATTGAGCAAAGTCATAACAGAGAACTAACCAATACTTTTTCTAAAATCTTAGGCAAATGTATACACTGACCAGTAAGCGTATACAGTTAAGCTTTTACTGCAATATATACAAGAGGTATACCTCAAACGGAAAATTGTATGATTGCCACACTCGCGGATGATAGTCCTACTCTATCAACAGATACTGATCCTTAGCCGATGGTACATCATGGCGAACTAATGCTACTCAGTCGAAATCAGTTCAAACATTCACTACGCGAACTAATCCTTGCCCAACAAACAAATTCAGCTAGATCTCGAGTATCGACAATTGTATAGGCTTCTTGGTCGAGAACCCACATTATTAATCAGAAATAAACTACAATTATATATGACCACACTCATACCCATCTGGTCCTATGGACTTCAGTTATGGAAATGTGCTAAACTAACAAGACTAAACACATACGAAGGTTCCAATTAAAAATTCACGGAGTGACAGTGGATGCGCCCTGGTATGTCATCAACCAAACGTTGCATGAAGACTTAAAAATTCCCCTTGTAACAGAGGAATGGCACAGAGGGTATGAAAATGAACTTATGGAGCAGCTATACAAGATGGCCCAATCAGAAGAAGATTAAACAAGTTCTAGTCAGGTGATTTATTGCAACAACAGTAAACTAATATATCCCATAAAAGAGTAACATCGCTAGATGTTTCCTTACAAACTTAATATTTGCATTATATTTATTTATTACTCTCTGGGAAGTAGATGTAAATTGTCAAATAAAGTTATACAAAAAATGTCGATAATTTGTATTTAAGCGGCTACTGATGTACATAATATATTGTATTACAAAATTAAATTATAAACGTAGGTTTCAAATAAGATATTTCCTAATACCCTTATTGTGTTTTCTAATGCTTCAACTCGTTCAATGAAAATAATAATCATTACATCTCTTAGCTATTATAATAAGTTTATTTTTGTTTAAGTGAATTTGATAACGCGCTACTAAGGTTTACCAAGAGTTTTTAGATACTTAAATTAATATAAAAAATGTTAGTGTGGCTTGAAGGCTAGTACAAAAATAATGTATTGTTTGGGGTATAACAATTACACCCCATATTTGCATTTAACCACTTTCTGCAGCTTCTACTTGTTTGGCATACAATTCTCTCTCCATTCCTGTCATATTTTGTAGAAATTAGTGACACATGAGGAACACTCCACGGGAGAACTTGGAAAGTGTGTATCACTCACTAAATGTCAAAAGTATTTGCCTTGACAAGTTCGAAAAACAGAAAAACACGTGTTACCGCTGAAAAATACTATTGCGGTAAAGACTTTTTTTTAGTTTTTCTTCGCTGCCATTCTGCACGTTCTATAATTGTACCTAATTATGGAATATCTCTTCCTAACAGAACACATTACGGGGTGGTAAAAAAAGGATCCAGAACGAATGCTAGCAATATCGTAGAACCTAGAGAGTTTCCCTGCTTAGTTAGCTTAGTTGCAAGTTAGTTTGTGTCAATTGCTACTGAATGCAGTCATTAGGGCGTTAATGGGTTGAGTTTAAATCAATTTTTCAGATACATTATAAACTCGATTCGCGGAGTACCGCTATTATATGTAATAATGACATCGCTTTCATTTTTGTTTGGTATACTGATAGCAGTTTACAGATGCTTTTCCTTTCGATATTGGCGTAATTTCCAAGTTGTCCATATTTGTGCCCACGAAACTCTCAAAACAGTTTCTCAATATCAATGCGGATTTATTTTCAAACTACTAAGCATTATTTCTAACTGCTTTCAACGCTAATACAATATTCAATGCACATAGAGCAAGAAACACATGCGGAAAATAGAACTTTATAATTCAATATCCCCCTAACTCCTTTCATAGATAAATAATAATAATAATAACAATAGATTCTATCTGATTTATTAGTTTTATCCGTATATAGACGTACTAAAACATCAATCAAAAGTAATATGAGCGTGATTTCAAACAGTGAATGAATTAGGCAAAAAGTTGTATGCAAAATGCATCTAAAACGTTTCACGGACGCTCGCGACACGTGATTATTACACCATTGCTCTTTATGCACGCAGCACATTGAGTTCACGGACAAGGTACTTTGGCACACATCAATATTATATGACTGACCTGCTTTTTTTAAGTTTGGGTGTATTCTATTTTTTAAGAACATTGTACAGGCTAATCACGTTACGTGTGTTAGATACTTTCATGGCGCGTAAATGTCACGATAATTATACAGCGCCCTAATGGCACATGCGCAAGTACGCTGATACCAATTCGAAAGAATTTGTTCATTCCCGCACTGATTACGTGAAGTTATTAACGCATGCTAGAAAATCCACATTCAGAAGTTTTTTGGCTTATTTATGGTAATCACATATGTATGTAATTTAGTAGGAAATGTTTTTGTATCGTGGAGAAGGAATGGCAATGTTTAATTAAAATTGGTTTCTAAAATATTTGAAAGATTTTTAGCTAGGGTAGTTTCTACTAAATTGTGCTGCGGTAAGATGTACGAAGCTTATAAAGAAATTAAGGGCTGATCGGCCACCTAATCAAACATGTAAAGTTGAAAAAAAAATATTATGTTTAAATCTTAGATAACCTGCTAAACTATGTATCATATAGTCATCATTCCAATTTTAACATTTATTATATCGTGGTTTACTATATCTTTGTGATGGTAGTCGATAGTCACTCAGCCCTAATCGGAATTGTATAGAAGGTGGTTGAAAATTTCCCAATTTAATTATTTAATGAATTGCAAACTACGAGTCGCTGCGTGCTGTCGGGCGTTATCGTGCAAAAAAAGACTCCCGAGAGTAGCGAGAAAAATTAATTATAGTAACAAATCTGATACTCACCCCTAACACTATCAATTGCTTTAATTGGGCTCAGCCAAAACTGGTAACAGATTATAATAATTTATTTATTGAAAGTGTTGCAGTTCCTTATGCAAGACGTAACCATTGAATGCTTTTTTTTATTTCTTCATTCTGTTTTGTACGTACTTTAATATAGTAAATTCAATTTTCAAGGTATTTATTGCCAAATAAAATATGTGTCATACATACATACAAATTACAAGGCAAATGCCGTTATAGGGTTTGCCTTCTCTTCAGCCAATTTAATATAGTGCTATTCTGCGGATATATGAGGGTATTAAAGATATGATTTTTAAATGTTTAAAATGTTCAAACAGGAAAAAAAGAACATGCTTGTGTTTCTATTTGAAATATAACAGAGCATGTGTTTTGTTACTGTGTTCTAATAAGAGAAAGTAGGAGTGCTAACTACAACAGTTAAAAAAACAAACTGTTATGTCCATATTGATTAACTATTACTACTTGCTGCTATATACTATTTGCTGCTTTTTATGAATCTGACCAGGGCGAGTAGTTAATAAATAATGTATCGATTTAACATTCTTAGAAAATTGTTTCATGTTTTCTTTAAACGTCTTTGCCAATTAAGTCGATTGGCGATAAAAGGACGTCATTTATAATGACTAAGGTAAACTTCTTAGCGCGGTTTACACTAGCTATTATGTTTATGTCGGGTTGTCAGCATTTCCAGCAGATTCTTCCGTTTTCGTTGTTAATTCAGTTCGGAGTCGATCCCCTAGAGTACTGTAGTGGTCAGATATTGTTTAAATAAAATACCCTTTAGAAGGAAATTGCGCGCATTATTATTGTTACCGCGGGTATAGTAATGTGGATGGTAAAACACATACAGTGAGTTTTCAGAAGTGTTATTTAAGCTACCCCTGTATAAAATGAATTGTTTAATCACACGTAATTCAAATACGATGTAAATGTTAGCTTCCGATCCAGAATTTAAGCTGTCGTTTCCGTGTATCTGGACTTCCAGGTTTCAAAACAAATTGATGTGTTGATTTTCATCTTTGGGAAAGCATAGAGGATACTTTTCAACTTTATCTGTGTATTTTTGAGCTGTAATTTGACATACGTTAGTAAACACATAATGATTTTGACAGCTAAATACAATAATGTTAAATTGTGAATGTAATATTTTTCTTTGGGGAAAAATAAGTTTGAAATAATGTTCTCATGTATGTAAGGAATGTTTGTGTTAATTTTTTTATTAACTATGGATTTGTTTATAATAATTTATTACTTGTTTCTTCTTCTTCTTCTTCCACTTTATGTAGGCTTTGTCTGTTTATTTCGTTGACAAGTATCTCCTACAAGGGGACGTTCCGATTGAAGATGAGGCCCAGCTTTCAATCCAACGCTTAGGTGGTCTGCCCGGTTGGCGTTTCCCCATCGGAATTCCCGTTTTAAGAATTGTTGGTAAACGGTCTTCTATCATTCGCTCCACATGTGCATTCCATTCTTTTCGACGTTGTTTTGTGAATTTTACGATGTCTTCTATTTTGCATTCTGTTCGTATATCTTCATTGCGCCTTCGATCTCTCAGTGTATTACCGGTGATTGCTCTAAGTGTTACCATTTCGGTTGTTCGTAGCATACACTTTGTTCTTTGGGTATCAGCTCGTGTCTCCGCAGCATACGTTGTTACCGGTCTTACTACGCTCTTATATATCTTAACATTGTTTTCAACGCTCATATATCTATTTTTCCAGAACACATCCCTTAAGTAGCCCGATATTCTTGTACCTTTAACTGTTTGACGTTGTACTTCTTTTATAAGGTTAATGAATCTGAAAATTTTAATTATCAACTTTCTTATGCTTAAATAGAAATATGTTGTGAAAGATATCAGTATCTGAGGAATTTTACTAGGAACATTTTGGTGTTTCTTTTGTGTCCTTTTTTCTCTAACGTTTATTATAAGGATGTTAGTTTAGTTTATAGGATTTTGTAATTAATTTAGTTATTTTAATGCTGCGATTTCATAGGTGGAAACGCTCCGGGTTTACGTACAAAATTGAGAGTTTTGTTCCGTATCATAGCAAAGGAAATTTTTTTGTGAAAATCTTTTGTTAAAAATAGGAGTTGCTATTTATCCGTCAACGAGGAAAGACTCTCCTCTAGCAGCTCTGTATTATTGTATTTTTGTGTTCAAGTTTGTGTTTTGAATAAATAAATATTATTTCATCGTTTATCTACGTTTTAAAGTGTTTGTTTCCCTCTAAGTGTGTGAAATTGACAAATTCATCTCGAAAATTACCATTTGAAAAGACTAAAATAGTTGGCGTGGGTTGATCGTAATTTTTCAAGAAGCGTCGTTTGAGAGTTTATTGTTTTAATTTGACAAGCACAAAATCTAAACGTCAAATATTGTAAATGTCATTTTTCTGATAGAAATAATGCACTTAAATATTTTAATTACAACCAGTAACAAACAACAAGGAAGATCATAGAAATAAAAAGTGCTATGAAATAAAAGAAAGTTCATCGATGTTAAAAGTGCCATAATTAAATGAAGGTATTGGATTAATACAATACATCTTTGAAAACCAATTTGAGGTTAGATGTGTAGATTTTGAATTTACTTATTCAAAAGACTATTACTGGGAAAGTGCTTACCTGTGAACATCAGATTGTTGTTTTCGGGATTTGTATATCGCCAACAACAGTTATCAACGTATATTTGCGAACAAGACAACGATCACCCACCTGTTACTTAGTGGACAGTGAACCTGCGCGACGCAAGATGGAGATTGCCACATAGTCGCCACATTTGAATTATTTTTTTAAATAGAAAACAGGTACATATTTTACAGTTACTATGAAAGTAAAAGTAAAAGAGCAAATAAATAAAACCTTGTAGATATTTTTTGTATTTAATTTGGTGTGACATATTTAATTTATGTTTTATAAAAGGGAAAGCACAGATAATTGTGATTTGACTTTGTTATTTGAAATGCTAATTTGAATTGCCCTATGTTTCCTTTTGTTGTGCATGTTTGTTGCCAGTTAGAAAAGGTATATAGAACGACCAATTGTAACAGCCATTAACTAAATAAGATTTGTGAGAATATAGGACTTGTGTTGGTTAAACAATTTATTAATTTGTATATGTTTAATATCCATTTGAGAGAAAGGATATCTTGTTTAAGAGTTTAATTTGTTTATGGCGCCCGACAAGGTAAGTTTAACCAGACACAATTTCATTTGCTGTATATTTAATTCTTTAAAAGAACAAAAATATTATTTTAAAAGGTGTATCACAGCAATATATTACAATAAAAAATGTTTTTATTTACTTAATATTATATTTTCAAAACAAATAAGGTAAATTTGAACAATAGTCATACCGATGTACGTTTTACTTTACTTTTTTTTAAGGGCGGCAGTATAATGATCACACCCGGGAACCGCCCGGCAGATCAGTGCGACCATGCACTTCTAATGCTGGTTTAATGCTTTATACAAAATAAATATTAAATGATATATTCTGGTACTGTAAATTCAAATTTGGTACAATTAGCGTTACAAAACAAGTACACATAACATAACTAGTTGGAACAATGCTCAACAAGTTACAATACTATTTCTTTTTCTGATGTACCTACCTACTTCTGTTTTCAATATTTTGGTAATTACGATATTTCTTACGTTAGTCCCAACCAAACTCTTAAAGAAAGGCTGGCGTACCTTGCAATTAATTACTCAGTAGCTGTGCGGATTTGTTTTTAAACAGCTAAGTACTTATTACCAACTTTCCTTGCCACCCCAAATGTAAGACTCTATGCAAGTGGTCAAGAAGCCGTAGTGGCGGCTCGCTAAGTGAAGTAGGTGAATTGCCTCTTCACCTAAAATTTTCATTTAATTGCGAATATTTATTTAAATTACATAGTAAATTACTTATCGGCATTACACCTATTAGGAGTCGTTCATTCATGGCATATATACTCGTAGATACAATAAGCTTAGTGAAAACAAACACATTACATTTTTTCTGGTCCCCTTGTATTTACAATTTAAATTTTAAATGCAGTCTGTCGAGCATAGTGACCATAAAAAATCTTACCTACAACACTCGTGCAATCGTAGTGAAGAGTCAGCCTCAAACGTATTGTAATTCTGCACTTATACCTCCGTTGCCATGCTAACGCCTACATCAATATCTACAATTAGTTCACGGTGAATCGCGCAACTGAAGAGTTTAGTCGCAATCAGCCGCTAAACTGCATGTTCGCGGTTAACCGTCGGTTTTTAAACGATATCAACAATTTTGAATTCACATTTTTAGCTGTAGTATTTAATGATATTTTCTCTATCACTGACATATTATATGATGTTCTCCAAAAAAATAATTGGATAGTAATTTTTCTGTTACAGAAATAAATAAAACTATTGAACTATTAAAGAAGAAAAGGAATGACGATTTCTTTGATATAATTTTCGAAAAGACTAAGGAAATAGAAATAACACAAATCCATATTTCTAAGCGGAAATACGCTAGCCTTACAAATAATGACATTTGAAGAAAATATAGAACTATGATTTATGAAGTACTGGAGCACATTGTAATGGAAATGGAAGTAAGGTTTCAAGACTGCGATAAGTACAATTCATGTATTTGGCTGATACTACGAAATTCAATATGATTCGTGTATTCCGTCTAAAGCATTTGAAAGTTTAGGTTAATTTTATGGAAAAATATTTACAAAAAGTCAGCGTTTTAAAAGCGAATTAAATCTTTATTCCGATGAAAGTTGCCGCAATCTACAGACCTAAGAAATACTAGAAAATCTCTCTTTGGTAAATAATTTAATTCAAAAAGAACTCTTATTAGAATTAATAAAAAATCAACCATTTTAGGAAGACATAATAAATAATTTTGCTGCATTAAAGGACAGACGGATAGACTTGGCCTACAAAAACTAGGTAAGTTGTTATAATCGCACTTCACCTATTTTTTTACCGCGAGCCGGCACTGCACGAAGGACGACGGAAATGTTTTAGACGTTTCAATAGTGCATATGGTTTTCTTCACAGAAAATCACGTTTAACTGTGAACCCGAGATACTAGGTTTATCTTTAAGAATGGATTTTTCGAACATCATACTTTGTTTCAATACAATCTTATTAATACATATTTTTTTAAATTTGAGTGTTTTGTGTTTTGTAATAATGCCTGGTAATTATTTAACGGTAATACATTTCAGTCATATACTATCGACTAGGGTGGGCGTATTACTAACTTTGGGTGTCTTTATGAGAACAAGTGGGGACAAAATTACCCCAGAGCAGAAATGGTACGCGAACAAGTGAACGATCAGCGTCATATTTCTCTGGATTTAATATATTTAAAGACATTATACGAGTTGTTTGGTTTTACGCTCGCCGATGACTTTTCGGGAAAAACCCGTTACATTAAGCAGTTAATTTATATACGTTTACTGACTGGCAGTTGGTCGTTAACCCATTCGTTTAATGAGAATAACTAATACTAATGTGCATTCTTACACGATTAGTTTATGTTCGGTTATTTTGAATATTTAACACACCTTATATAATTTAATAGCGGTAAGAAATAACTAGTACGTAGCTAATCCTCAAATATACGTCAAAGTATTACAATAATTACGAAGATAATAGCAGTCGGGGTTCTATATTCAGGACCTTGTTCGAAACGAGCAAATGTATACAACCAGTATTACTTGAGGAAGCACACAACCGGTTTAAAGATTATCAGCTTTAGTTGGTTTGAACCATATAGTAGCAGCACCATCCGTGCTGTCAGAGTTTACAGACATCGACACGCAAGTGCTAGTGAACATGAAAGTGCGTATCTGGATATTGTCTTTGTTTTTCGCTTGCGTTTTCGCTGAAGGTGAGTGGCATTTTGATTTTCTGATTTTTAAATTTTAACGTTTAAGAATTTTAGAAAATGGCACTCCTTGCGTAACCCCAAACGGAGAAAACGCAACATGCATTTCAATAAATTCCTGCAAACCCATAAAAAACGCCATAATCTACTTCAGTCCAGACGCCATTAAGTTCGCTAAAGAATCTCAATGCGGCCATGACGGATCCACCCCCCTGGTGTGTTGCGGGTCTGTGGGACAAGCAACTCTCCCGCCTGATCAGACAGTAGCACCAGCCCAATTAGCACCGGTTACGAATGGTCCACCATCAGAACCTCATCACATTTACAATGTCCTCTTGCCCGATAGCAGTCTATGCGGCCTTCAACTTAATAAAACCAACAGGATAGTGGGAGGAAGGGTCACCGAGCTCGAGGAGTTCCCTTGGATGGCCGCTCTGAAGTACACAAAGGACGACGGCAGTCCGGGTGGTGTTCGATGCAGTGGCACCTTGATTAATCATAGGTACATCTTAACAGCGGCCCAATGTCTCTTCATTCCAGGATACAATCTGTAAGTTCGATTCGTGCCCGCCTCAGAAAAAATTACTGTACTGTGTTTAGGACTGAAGTCCGATTGGGTGAATGGAGGCTGTCCACGGAAAAGGACTGCACTGAAGACACGGAAGATACAGAGTATTGTGCGGACCCTGCAGTGGATTTAAAAATAATAGAAAAACTGCAGTACCCGTACTACAATAAGAAAAGCGGTAACAATGACATCGCTTTGCTTCGAGTTGCCGAAAAAATTAATTATACTGGTAATTAACATATCTTCTAATTCGTGAAAAAATTATTAATTTTCTGTCATGATCAGCATTCATACGCCCAATATGTCTGCCGCCCGCGGATTTTCCACCACCGAAAGCTGGAACTCGCATGGATATAGCCGGATGGGGCATCACAGAAAATGGTAACCCTACCTAATTGAATGTATCATAATAACCAAAAATGATTTTTTTGCTAGGATCACAGTCTGATATCAAATTAAAAGTGGACGTTCCCATGGTGGGTAACGTACAATGTGGAAAGGCGTATCCAAATTATAACCGCATCAACCCAAATCAAGCGTGTGCTGGAGGAGAGCAGGGTAAAGATGCTTGTAATGGCGACTCCGGAGGTCCCCTTATGAGGCAATACGAAAAAGGAGATCCACTGGATGATGAGCAGTGGTTCCAAGAGGGAATTATCTACAGAGGACTTGGCTGTGGGCATAAAGGAGTTCCAGGACTTTATACCAGGGTTTCGAGATACACTCAATGGATTTTAAATAACTTGCAGAACCCTTAATTGTCTAGGCCATGCTTTAATATTAATATGTTTTTTTAAATAAATGTTATGAAATTAAAGTAATTTGAGCTTATAACCGATTCCCTGAAATACTTTTTCCAGAATGAATGCCGAAATCTTGGCAAACATTAAAGCGAATGAATTATTTTTATATATTTTTTAAACATGTATATATATATATATAAGTAATGGTAGAATTTTAAACACAAATTACAAATAAAATAAAATAATATGCAACTTTTTTAAAGAAAATCCAAGGAAATAATGGTTGCATTCTTTTGGAACAAGCCGCCAAATGAAATATTTTCGAATTGCCCCTCGTACGGATACGTTAATTTCAACATTCGTGCTTACCATAATCTTCGTCACCTTATAAACACGACCTATTTATCCTCTACCTAAGGTTGCTCGTGACAGTTAAATAATTGGTCACGATAAGCCTAAAACTGATTGGTATCATCATCGTTCCATAAATGAATAAACATTTATAAAATAAAAAATTCACAAACGTTTTCACTAACTATCCTGCAGTTGGGTTCAGCAGTCCTAAATAATAACTGTCTTCGAGACACATAATTATAGCTTATTATTAAATTATTCTTAAATATACAACTAGGATAAAGTTGGTTTTGGTCATGGTTATTGCGGTTACTTTTCTTTATTTGTGTCCATTGTTGTCTATCTATATCTTGCTTTTCTTTACACTGGTATATTATTACTGTGAGTTTAAAATGTTAACGAATTTCTAAAAACCAAGATACAAATTTTATTAAAATACATTATAGACCAGGCAAGAAGTGAAAATCCCTCAACCAGAAAATGAACTATACATGGAAGTTGGAGCTAATAATAACCTTGTTTACATCACCTAATGTTTATTTTAATAAAATATTTCAATTCGGTACCGTTACGGGGATATGGCGCATTCACAATCTTTTACATCAATTCGTTAAAATGTTAATAACTTTCTTGTTTCTTATCCCATTTCTATGAACTCTGTTGTTTTGGAAAGCTAACGATGCAAGCGTAATTTCAGGTCAAGAAAAATGTACAATTGAGTGTGAAAAGTAAAATAAACTCTGAAACAGAACTACAAACTTTGGTTAAAAATTTGGAAGTTATGTTCTAAAATCTAGAGTAATAAAGAATTGTAGTAAAAGTTGCAAACTGTATAGCTTAAATATTATGTTTTCATACTAAAAAGCGATTTCGTACATATCCGTATCCTAGTATGAGCCATAATTTGAGCAGTATAATTGAAAAAATCAAGAGAGTACAATCGAAGCATAGTTTTGGTTTGAATATGACAAATTATAATCTACTAAGTCTTATGGGGGAGGCCCTTGCCAACAATGGGATGGTGCGGGCTAATAATAATAATAATATAAGTCACAGCAGTATATTTTCATCAAAATAAATAAGCGCAGATAATTTGTAAACGTAAATATAGATTCCCCTACAAATAAGATGTTAATATTCAATAACTAAATAAAACTTTATCAAACTCAGTCCAAGGCTATGTGACAGTATATGATGTAAAACATGCTTATAAAAATTACGATTTTTCTTAGAATTCCTACTATTTTCTGAAATGTTCCTTTTGTTTCGCAGATAACGGTTATGATAAAAATAAGGAATTTAAGATTAAGCACTTTAATTACTGTGATTGTACATAAAATTCCCCAAAAAGTAAGTATTTGGAAATTAAAAATTCAAATATAACCTGAAGCCAAATTTAATACACAATGCTTTTTATAATATAGAATTTCTCCACTGTTACTGTTTTTCTGTTTACTTAAAATTGTTTTCTATTTGTATACAATATAAAATAAATAAAAATTATAAACATGAAATTAGTATTAAAATTCACATTTAAAATGGAACTTGCAAAAAATTGAGGGTTCCGGAAGGGAACCCAAACAATGGGAATGAATAGTTTTCGAAACGATTCTATAAAGACTGTCTAATAGCAATTACGTCTAGAAATGGAATCTATGTCGAGCTTTAAATCCAGCGACGTTGCGCAAAAAAATAAAAGTATGAAGAAATCGATATATCTGCCTTTATTAGTATATATTTTGTTTTATATTGTATAAATTGTTTGGGAAATTCCGGCCTGTCTACCATAATAATTAACAGTACTTCTTGCTCAGTGTATGTGGTCAATATCTTTTCTGAATAAAATTGCATTGAAACCGCATGACCTAATCATTAGGTCCTAATGTACTGGGGACCTGATAAAACAAAAAAGGAGCGTTTGCCAAACTGATTGCAGTAGTTATCGACCAGACTGAGAAATAATTTGAAAAGCAAGGAACACAATAAAAATAGATTGTTTTCCGAAAGTATTTAAGAACAGTTAATTTGTTTGCACTCACTTAACCTGTAGGTTTATGGAATTGCTCTTAATTAACAGAACATAATATTGTTTTTCTATTTCGGTTTTATAAAGCCGTTCTAAGCGCACTGTTTTAGCTTAAAAACAGTACGTTAAGGAGGCCTATAATCGTACTGTTTTTAGTTTGTTTTTTTTACGATGTTGGTAGTTCGTTGAATTTGAAAGTTTGAAATGTCAGTTTCAGCCACCTGTCAGTGCTCCCATAAGTGTTTATAAAAACTCCCTAGTAATCGATTTGACGTAAACTTTTCTACATAAATTTATTTAAAATACTCTTAAACTTCCTCAATAGAAAAAATAGTATAAAGTACTTACATGTTTCATAAGACCACTTGTCGCACTCGTCCGTTGAAAAACTCGACGCTTCGCGTCTCGTTTTTCAAACTTGGACTCGTGCGTTAAGAAAAGGCCTTATGAAACTAGTTCTTTAATATACTATTATATGAGTGTGCAATTGCTACTTGTGCTACTGATGCTTATTGAAATTCGTTTTACAGCTATGTGTTTTTTTAATGGTTTTATAAGGACCATGTTGTTTAACTATGGATTAAATTTTAAAAGAATATTTATTGTTTTATATACAATAATGCAAAATATTATATTGTTTTAAATTATTCGGAAAATTATCTACATAATTTATAAGATAATCACAATACTGTGCATAGCGGAGCATTGCAGATGCCGGTCAAACAGTATTCGTAGTCCAGCACAATCCGCGCTGGTCACTACTTGGTTGGGTGGACCGGTCTAGTGGCATATGCCATATGTCGTGCTTCGGAGGGCACGTCAAGCCGTCGGTCCCGGTTGTCATACGAACATCTTTGACAATCGTTAACCTTGTAGTGGAACTTCTCTTCTCTGTTCGACGTACATGCAAATAGGGCTCGTAGAACTTACTCCATTGTAGGTAGACAACAGGCCATGGGCCTATATACAGAAGAAGAAGAAGAAGAAAGAGAAACAGAAAAAGAAGTTCAAATTACTTATTAAATTTTATCGAAAATATTTTCTGCAAACAGAAACTTTTTGTTGAAATACAAGATCGTATTAAACAATTATGGTTTTCTGTATTTTCCACAATTCTCATTTGTAACAGCGAACGACATATGTTGAAGCCAAATTTCAATTTTTATATATTAATTACTGCAAACATTAGATAAAGATGGAATTTATTTTAATTGTAGTACATGTAGCAATTACCCAGTAAATTAATCATCTCTTGGCGGATACTTGTTTTTACCTTACTCGATTGGTAGCACCAGGTACGTGTTTTTATTGTGTGGAAGCTTATGGTTTAGAAAACAATTAGTATATATTTCAGCAATTTGTGTCAATTGAGCCAAGTATTCGCTAACTTCTAATAAAACTTCGGTGTTGTATTGAAACGCTAATGCATGTTTGCAAATTGTTATCATTTTAACTTGTTGTTTGTTTAAGTTTTCTTCAATGAGTGACAATTGACTGATTGTCTTATTAACAGTTTCGATAGTGCTTGTGACAATTGAAACTTGAACTTGAACTTGAAACTCTTTGTCGTCATTATGAAGTTTATGAATTGATTGATAAAAATGTTCACCGTCACTAAAATCCAAATTGCTAGAAAACCACTTGATGGCTGTGCCCAAACCGTCAAATATACACTATTCACGATTGATTTGCCATCCAGCAGGCTGTTTTTTTTTCTTAAGTTGCAGGGCTTAAATATTATTTGATTGATTTCTAGCAATGTCAAAATGAAATTGCCCTATTGCCAGCTCTAGAGTCCCCTACTTTTCTAAAATAATCTTGTAAGTTTAGAATCAATAAAACACATAATATATTATACCTACTTAATTGTCAGAATGGTGAAAGTTATTAACAAAGTTACTAAACTGCAAATTGTGAAAGCTTTCAACCATTATAAAAGAGATAGGCCTGACTTCACACGATTTACGATTATAAATCGATTAATTGATATATTTGGAGTAAGCATGTATTATTTGTTAAATATGCAATTGCAAATTACTAATAATTTTAGCTGTCTGAGCGTTCTATAAAGAACATTTTATCACAAGGACAGGACGTTTTGAAATCTTCCATTTGTAGTATACGCGCTAAGCCGGACGTTTTCTTAAATTATTACACGTTTAGAAAAGATTTGCAAAATGTACCCCCGACATGTGGCAAAACTTCTGTGAGCATTGTGAAAAACGTATTTCGGAAGATTGGACAAAACATATGGGAAATCTATCGTTTGAAAATATTCCTCCTTTCATTATTTCAAATGGGGAATCTGATTCAGAATCGGAGGGTGCCGATGATTCAGATACTTCTAGTGATAGCATGAAGGTGGAATAGGGTAGGGGATATTCTTTTGGCATCTAAATTGTGAGTGAGTGTTTTACAGTTTTTATCTCGCCCGAGGAAAACACTGACCTCAGTGGAATACCAACTTGGGTCTCTTAGCACCAGAGACAAACAGTCAACCACTGGGCTACCATACAATCAATTTGAAACATGAGCGGCATGGACGTTAATTCTTCTTAATTTGCTGCAAGACCTAAATATAGGACAACAAAGAATGGGGTGGAACATGCTCTGTATACATACGATTTGAGTTCAGAATTCTCGTGTAAAAAGAACAGCAATATGTATTTGGTATGTGTTACGACAACATTTAAATTATAATTGTTATTTTATTTATAATGAAATCATTATTATATCTAAGTATTATAAACCAATATTGAGCAGCAATAGGCAGACGTTAAATGAACAAACAAGCTCCAATGGCAACATTACCTGCTTTCAAAAAACATAACCTCCATCAAGAAAAACTAGCATAACCCAACTTAATTAATTGACAAATTTCAATGATACCACACATTCCCCCAGATTTCCACAGCCTGTTGGATGGTAAATCAATCGTGAATAGATTATATGTAAATACGGTTGCAACTGTGAATTTCATTCAACGTATAATAAAAAGTTCATTAATTAAGGTGGAGCATTTTTTATTAATTGTTGTTAGTAATTGAATCTGGGGAAAAATGGCATTAATAAGAGTGTTTATTCGTTCGGAATCTTCTTTGGAAGTTATATTAGTTTTAGTATTTAGGAAAAGGGAGGAAGAAATTCTTTACAAAATGTTGTCATTTCGTTGTTGATGTATTTTATAAGTAATGTTATGTCTATGTAACGTAGTAAATTTCAATGTGAAGTGATAACTAAGACTGTATAATATTCTTTCTGAACAGAGACCCGAGGGAGAGTTTATTAACTGATGTTGGTATCCTGTGGCACCATGGATGATCCATGATACCGTGAGTAGAAGCAGAATCTTCATTTGGGTGTTAGGTGAAGATTCTTTGTTGGGGATTGTCCTTGTGGAAAATGCTTCAGGGCGTAGTAATCCTCCGTCGCTTGTAATGTAGAGCCTTTCCGTATTGGTTCACTTGAATTATTGTAGAATAGATACGGCTTACTTATTTGCGTAGTATTTATTTTTCTTCTTAATCCGCGGAGAAGCACTGAGTACACGTTTATGCCCATGCAAAGAGTCACTGGTTTTCACAAACGCCACGGATCCTGTCGACTGCGCCAGTTATATAGGTTCGATGTACCTACCTAATAATATAAATCTTCTGAACTTGGAGCATTAGATAACAGTTATTGTTTTGAACTTGGAGCATTAGATAAAATTAGCATGAGCAACGTTTGGACGTTGCAACTTCGAAGAAGACATGGAAAGATTTTATAAATACAGATTACAGTTTGAAATGTCCACAACATAATATTTGAGTTCAGTAGATACTAAGATATATATGATAAAATAATGAATATAACAGCATGTAATGTATATCAATAAAGGTTTTAATAATTAGGTTCTATTTGCGTACGTAACAAGCATGAACCACTGGTTAATTGCTACATGTTAAATTTTTTATAGAACAGATTGTAAATAAATTGGGAAAATAAAATGAAATGAAATGAAGAAGTACGGAAGAAGTCTACAAGGTAGTCAAGTTTTAAGTGCAAAGTATTAAGGTTGAAGCAATGTTCAGGATTTCTCTAGTCAAATGTAAACTTATTTCATTTAAAAGAAAATAAGTTGGTTCAGAACATTGAATTATAAGACATCTTGTAAATATAATTTTAAACGCAATAAAATGTAGCAGTATCTATTTTTTTTAAATTAAATATCGTGAAACATTTTTAAATATAAATATATTTTGCACTACAGTAAAACACGAAACGACGAACGTATCCAAACAAGACAGTTTTAGAGTTTAAACACAAAGAAATTCTGCTGAAAAATATTTTAGATTTTAGAAAATTATATTTTATTACAGTTGTTGAATTAAATGATATGCAAATAATTCGTGGAAGCACTTTCAAATTATAAGTCTTCTATGTTTTCTTTTATCGGATGTAATAATATAAATGAGATACAGAAGCCAAAATATATTTATATAAAAACAGGTACATAAATCAAATTTACATTTATGTCCTTATATCTTGGACTTCAAAAACGTACTCTCTTACTGAAAAATCAAACTTAAACTTCTAGGGCACCAATATTCACTTAAAATAAGTGGGGTATGTGACGTCACTCTGGCGACGTGTGGTCCCCACTTGTCCACAACGCTTGCATGTGTCACTTAAAAGTTCTGCAGCTTTGCAAGGTGGAAACAAAGGGCCGTCTATGACACAATTATAGCCATTATGGTAGACCTTCCGTAAATTTAAAAATTCCTAGAAACTGACATGCAAAAGTTGGGACCCATGCCGCCAACATACCGCCCCCCATAAAGGGCTAAAGTCCTTTATCCTAAAATTAACATGTATACTTAAAAATAAATATAAGTCTTTCTTGATCATAGGTCAAATAAAAAGTTATTAAAGATACAATAACCAAAACACAATTATAAGTACATTCAGGGAATAACATTATTGCGTGGGTTAAGGACACACTTTCGTCACAGCGCGAGACACAACACCCTTGTAGATCCATATGGAGACCACACGTGTGATGCCATCATTGCCTGCATGCACGTTGACGATGCGACCCAACGGCCACCTTAATGGTGGTAGATTGTCGTCCTTGATGATGACCAGAGTTTCGACCGCGATGTTGATGGATGACCGGTGCCACTTCGACCGCTGCTGCAAATGGGTCAAATATTCGGATGACCAGCGTTTCCTAAAATGTTGCCTGATCTGCTCGATGCGTTGCCATCTTGATAATCGATGTAAATTAATGCTGGTTACATCAGGCTCAACGGAGGCAGTCAGTGCGTCTCCAATAAGGAAGTGACCGGGTGTTAAGGAATTAAAATCATTTGGATCATTGGTTAGTGGCTTAATGGACGGGAGTTCAAACAGGCTTGAATACAGGTTAATACAGTATACATTTCCTCGTATGTTAACGAAGCCTCACCAATTACACTTTTTAAATGAAATTTTACAGATTTAATTGCAGCTTCCCAGAGCTCACCATGATGTGGTGATCTAGGGGGAATAAAATTCGAAGTTATTTTATTCAACGCCAATAATTCTATAATATCGGATTTAAAGTTTTGCCTTTTAAATACGTCGCTCAAGATTTTTAAATCGCTGTTTGCGCCAACAAAGTTAGTAGCATTGTCAGAGAAAAAATTTGAGACCTTTCCTCGTCTTGAAATAAATCTTTTCAATGCAGCTAGAAATGCTTGCGTGATTAGATCACTGACAATTTCAATATGAACAGCCTTTGTGGCTAAACAAATAAATAGAGCAATATACGCCTTCACTGATCTTTTTCCTCGACCTGAACCTTCCTTTAATAGTATAGGTCCCGCGTAATCAATGCCGCAATTCACAAATGGTCGCGAAGGCTCTACTCTAGGAGATGGAACTTACCCATAATTTGAACTACATCTTGAGGATTTGCTTTAAGGCATTTATTGCATTTATGAATTACTTGCCGAACTATAGCTCGTTCGGCGATTGGCCAATATTTGCTTCTGAGAGAAGCCAATGTGGCCGTTTGTCCAGCAGGTAGTAACATTACATGTTCCTTATAAATTAACAGTTTTGTAACATGAACAATAAAACCGGGTGCTTTATGTCATATGCTAAATTGGAGTTATTTAAGCGGCCACCCACTCGTATTAGACCATTGGGATCCAAGAATGGATTCAGTGATTTTATAAGACTTTTGTGACTGACGGACACATTGGCTGAAAGATGTTTAATTTGCTGTTGAAACATATTCGACTGCACTGCCTTCAATATTATCGTTGTCGCATTATTTAATTCTAAGGTAGTAAATCCGCCATATATATTTGTGTGACTAGATCAAGCGTTGTTTCCGAATCTTAGGCAATAGCCAATAACACGTTATAATTGAATATTTTGAAACACGCTCAGAAATGTTTGAAATAAATAGATTTTGCGGCAAATTAATTACAGTACAAGCTATAATAGCTCGTCTTTCAGGTAATTCTGTTGGGTTTTCTTGGCCGCTGTGATTTGGTCATTCTGTTGCAAGTGGCGACAAGAAATCAGGTCCCTGCCACCACAGACTATTGTTAAGCAATTTATCAATGGGGACATACCACGTGAAATTACATCAGCAGGATTATCCTGTAATGCAATGCGACGCCAATCAGCGATATCAGTTGCTGTTTGAATTTCCGCACTTCTATTGGCGACAAAAGTTTTTCAATTGTATGGTTCTGCTGAAAGCCAAGCCATAACAACTTTTGAATCAGTCCAAAAGTATCGTTTATTAATATCTGCTTGGCCAACAGCAAAGCGCCGCAAAGTTCTAAGCGCGGTAGTGAAATAGTTTTGAGAGGCGCGACTCTTGATTTTGCACATAATAGTTTTGTCGAATATTTGTCATCGCCGCAACTTGATCTAAGATAAACGCAAGCCCCATACGCGCGCTTTGCTTGCTTGCTTGCTTTGGAAGAGTGAGATCTAGGACGCGGTTTTCCAAGCATCTCTATGCACTTAGGCCACATTTGGCCCATTGTACACCCTAACTAGCGCCTACTTGCATCGCAGAAACCAGTAATTCAACCAAACTATATTTGCTTGCTTTGAAAGAGAGAGATCTAGGACGCGGTTTTCCAAGCACCTCTATGCACTTAGGCCGTATGGCCCATTGTACACCCTAACTAAGAATTTTGCCTATCTGGGGTAATTCCAACTCCGGTAGTGATTTTTAACGTGTCACACATCGTAGTGGCACGGGACCTACGGCTTTACTTCTTATCCGACAGAAGGCGTATTTCCAGATTTTTCACCGCTAGAAAAATATCACAGACCTCAGCCAGGTTCGATCCCGCGTCCCTCGGATCTAAAGGCAAACGCGCTAACCACTAGACCACCGAGGCCGGCAAAAAAGAAAAAGAAAACACTATTCGCGGAATTTGTAAATTGTTTAATTTTGGTAATTCCTATAATAACTGGCACCAGGTAGTGTGCACTCTGATAGGCACGGACTCATCTCAATTCATTTTAAGCGCTCATAATTCCTGCAATAATATTTATGCCGTTATAATAATTGGGCTTAGTATACTGAGAGGGTCTACAAGTTGGGCAGTAGCTGACAGTATTGTGCGCTTAGTAATTTTTGCGTTTTGTTGGGGGGGGGGGGGTAACGTCGCCTGCTTTATCAAGATTTATTAATTTGGTTACATTTATAATTGGCGATATTGGCAATAGTGATGCGTCGTTGGATGCGTCATTGGAAGCCCATTTTGGTAATTCAAACCCACCGCTTCTTAATACTTCGATGACCTGATCACGTTTAGATGCAACGCCGGTTAAATCATTGGCGCCTGCGATTAAGTAATCTACGTAAAAATCATTTAATATAACTGATTTGGCCAATGGAAAATTATCGGCTTCCTTATATGCTAGCTGTTGCAGACTTCTAATAGCTAAAAATGCAGCAGATGCTGTACCGTATATTACAGTATTTAATAAGTAACTTTGAACGCTTTCATTTGGAGCATTTCTCCATAAGATTTGCTGAAAAGGTCTGTCTTCGGGATGGACCATCAACTGCCGATATTACGAAAATGCATCTGCTTCCACTTCAAGGGTAACGTCCTGGTTTCGCTGTTTCTCTTCAATTTGCACATTGAATTGTAAAGTTTTAGGCAATCGCTACTGCTGAAACATGCAGTGATTATAATTGACTGGAATATCTGTATTTACTTTACGGATTTAATATTGTTCACACGGTTTTCCAAATTCTTGGTCACATAATGAGAATATACTTTTTACTATTGAAACGTACTATTTACAAAATTATTTCTCATAAAACAGTGGTAGCCTAATGAATACTCTAAAATTAGAAACTATTTACCAAAGGTTATCACAACGTCACGGCACCGGTCCTGGACTTCCCATTCCGATGCTAACAACAAGAAGAGAATATTGTAAGGAAAGCAGTCAACAAGATACTTCGAAGATAATATTAAAACGCGACCGTTTGATGACCTTCACGTGGTGAATACGCCAATGATGGTTTTGTGTACAACCGGTTTTGCCTATAACAAGTAAATCCTGAGATCGAATAGTTACTACACGAACTGTGTGCTGGCAATTTCGGCTATGAGTTCTGGAGTATTTGTTATTTTTGTGGTGGTTTTTGGATCAACATTCGCACGTACGTATTAAACACCAAAATATCATTATAACAAGTACCATTCCTATATACGCAGCTGCTGCTGTGAACTACTTTTAACAACGGAATTATTCGTTGCATGTAATGCAATTTTTTTAGTAAGTATTATCTGGGATGTAATTTAGAGAACATCTAAAAAATTTTGTATGGTGGGTATTAATTTGTTGACTACTACTGCGGTGAATCAGCTATTATAAAAAATATTGAAAAATTATATACTCTTCTGCCCGAAATTGCACGAACGGATGATTATTATGAATTAGCATACGTCGATAACGCTGACAAACCGAAAGTTTTCTCTTTTTCCATAACAACTCGTTCTAAAGGTTATCGGTTGCATTAACAAAAAATTCATTCCTCAAATTCACGGAAAGATTAAACGTGTTGTTTATTAATTTGTTTGCTGCTGCATTCCTAGTGTTAACGTCTCATAACTTTGAAAGCGTGCTATAAACATAATATTTGTTAATAGATAAAATGAAGCTCATCGCTTCAGGATTTAATGAACATAATTAGAATTAACTTGTGTATAACAATGCTATAAATTATTTTATTTTCTTCTCTAAAGCTTGAAAGTACGGCGTATATATTATTCAGCCAAACTTCTTCAAAAAATGTTTCGTGGGTGTCAATATTGACATCAAAATGTTTGAAAAAACTAATCGAAGTGCTTGTGCTATCATATAGAACAATAAGGCCAACATTGAAAAGCTTTTGTTGGGAGTTTCGAATCAACTATTTGTCGCTGTTAATCAATGCCTTACACAAATATTCAAATATCAGTGAATTAATATATCACATGCCATTCGTTACCGTATTAAATAATCATATTAGATTCGCTTAAAATGGGTTGATTTTAGAATCATGCCCTGGATATTGTTCTTTCGCCGCATTAGGGTAGTGTGAAAAACTTGAAGTCCGTAAAAATGGCTTTCTAGAACATTCGCTTCAGAAGATGCCACATGTAATATGCACGTTTCTTAAGGCATTGCAGTCTCCTAACCCCGTTTTGGTTAATTTGAACCACAGCACCAAAGACTTATAAATCTGAACATATGATTTTTGCATTTATATTTTCAGAAAGAGGTACACCGTGTACTACACCAAATGGAGAGAGTGTAACTTGTGTAGCTGCGCGTACGTGTAGGGTAATAGTCGACGCCTTACTAACACATAATGCCTCGGCTATAGAGTTTGCAAAACAGTCTCAATGCGGTTACGATTCGGAACCACTGGTTTGTTGCGGATCTTCGGGGTATCCAAACGTACAGCCTGATATTTTTAACATATTCACAAAAGCACCCCCAGTCGACCCCAAAGCTAAGGAGGAAGTAGAAGCAGTAATATTGTCAAATTTCAACACGAAGGCTCTTCCAGACCGGACTGTATGTGGTTTAGAAAGAGAAGCAAACAGAGTGATTGGCGGAGAAGTGACGGAGATTGGTGAATTTCCGTGGATGGCCGCCCTGGAATATAGATCAAAACGAAGCGGGGAAAATGCTGGTATCAGATGCGGTGGCTCATTAATTAATAACAGATACGTTATGACTGCAGCTCACTGCATCATAGATAGGGAGTTTCAACTGTATGTACTAGCCTGTGACAAATGATGAAAAAACTAATAAACTTTAAGCATTTTAGGATCAAAGTGTGGCTAGGCGACTGGAATATCTCCAAAGACCCAGATTGTCAGAAATTGATAGCTCACGAAGACTGTGCTGATAGTGTCCAGAAGATAGACATAAAGACTGAAATTGCTCATCCATTTTACAGCAAAAAATCTGGAAATAACGACATTGGACTGCTTAGGTTGGAACATGATGTTAAATATACTGGTAAAATTACCTACTGATATAGTTTGATCATGTATCTAACACGGATTTTTAGATTACATTCGTCCCATCTGTTTGCCGCCTCAAAATTTACCAATTCCTGCATTTGGAACCAACCTCACGGTCGCTGGATGGGGCGCAACAGAAAATGGTACGAAAAAGTATTATATACGATGATTCCGTTTGCTACTGCTTTATTTTTCAGGTACCTCATCGCAAATCAAGTTAAAAGTACAAGTACCTCTGCTTTCTAACATTAATTGCAAAAATAAACTTGAAACTGGATTAATTAACGCAAATCAGTTGTGTGCGGGGGGTGAACAAGGAAAAGATTCTTGTCAAGGAGATTCAGGAGGCCCCCTCATGAGAATATACGAAGAGAAGGTTAAGCAGCAAATACAGTGGTACCAAGAAGGTGTGGTGTCATCTGGTGTTGGTTGCGGTCGCTTGGGCTATCCAGCCATTTACACACGCGTCAGTAGATACACCAACTGGATTATAAATAATATAAGAATAGAGTAGATTGTCGTAGTTTTAAATTATGTGAATAATATAGGATTTGAAAATATGAAAGGCATTTTTATGAAGGTTCTATTGTTCAAATAGAAATGATCTCTACTTCTTTTTAGAAAAACCAAGTTACTGGAATACACTGACGGTTAAAGCATTTCTTTACGTTGCACCTGTGACCTTTAAAATGTATATCTCCATTTTCTAAATAAGTCCACAAGATCAACACTTTATTATTATTTATTATTATTTTTCTTCATTGTATTTTATTTGAGTTAACATTTGACCTTCCACGAATTATACCTATAGCTATGTAGTGAAGTGGGAAGAAGAAATGAATTTTTGTTTTTTCTCTTTATTATAAATAAAAATAAAAAAAAATTACCTAAAATTAAATTTAAATATTATTCCTACATGTAGTAATTACATGGTGTAGTAGACATCTCGTATCAGAAAGAATGTCAGACAAAAGTGTGCCTCTTGTAACTGGATTTATGCTAACGTAATATTGCCATTTTTTAAGTCTAGACTGTCGTAATCCGTCGCTTTACTAGGTACGACAATCAATTTACAAAGAACTGCGACTGTAATATAGTTTTTATAACTGAGTTACTGAACATTTACATAAGGTTCGGGTTAGAATCCTTGCAAAAAAGTACTGCATATGCACCCATATTAGGTAAATTGTTTTAACAGTTGTTGCCAGCAAATATTGAAAAGCATCAACAATATTGTACATGATTTAATGAAAAGCTCAACAATGATCACATCTTAGAGACTACGTGAACTTCCAAAACTATTGTACGTGGTCAACCGAAAATCATTATACGTATTAAGGCAGGAGTTGGTTTGCGATGTCGCGAGAAAGAATATTAGGGCCATTCTTTTAATGAGAACATGAATGTCGGCAGTTACCAGCAACTATTTTTAAGACATTTGTCAATCAGCGCCACGATGATGGAGCTTGGGTTCTTTCAGCAACAATTCACACAGCAGCTGATGCAGTATTGAATTTTCTAAAGGAATTTTTTAATAGCAGAATAATAAGAAGAGACCGTTGGCCACCGTGATCCCCTGATTTTACACATCTCGTCTACTTTATGTTTGGACACTTTAAAAATGTGGTATTTACAAATTGTTTACACACACATTTAGAAGTTTTAGGAGGTCGTAGTGAATGTAGCCACTTTCTAAATATCAAGCACAGGGTTAACGTTTGTTTAGCTGGTGATGGGGGGCATTTCGAGGAACTACAATATTTACATTAGTAAACAATAATCTTACCAAATTAATTACTTTATTTATATAAACTGTGTTATTAATGCAAAGGTTAACTTTTGTAATACAAAAATTAACACACAACATAAATCGTAATTAAAACAGGTTAAATATTTACAAATTCTCGTAAGCAATTATTAAAAAAAATGCTGTCCGAAGATATTTATGAGCAATTAGGCCAGTTTTTAAATTTTCCCAGCTATTTGAAATATCATTGTACGCCACTGGAATCAGTCAAGGGCACATTAATTACTAAACGGACCAGAAAAATCAGCATGAGGCGACATCTTCAATCATTTGGAATAACAATTTATAAAAGCAACATTTTAAAATCAGCCCATAATCGTCAAAGGTTATCATTCTGTATTTTCCATAATACGCAAATAACAAGAACGGAACAACCAGAGAAAACTTTTGGGAAATTACATCAAGAGGTAATCCTGTGATGGCCTTCAAGCTGTGATTATGAAAATAACTGGCTTATATATTAGTTTGAAATTCCGCGATCATTTAATTACTACACGAACTGTGTGCTAGCTATTTCAACTATGAGTGCTGGATTATTGTTTGTTTTTGTGCTGACGTTTGGAACAGCATTTGCACGTACGTACCACATTTTTAAATATACTATTAAAATTGAAAAAATTCTACAAATAATCGGTGTTTATTTGTTCTAATGAACGAACCAGTAGTTAACAAATTGCAATTCTGGTAAAGTGGCGTTCAGGCAGGAATGTTTATAACCATGCTGTATTGCCTATATTATGTATTACTGCTATGACGTGAAACGTTTAAGCTTTGAAGTATTTTACGCTTGTTTCCAATTTCTAAAGGTTTTTACATATTTACTGTAGTATGTCAGTTAGATTGGTTTACCTCTATAATACCCGTATTTTGATATTTACGAGAATGTGGATACTCCAAGTACGCTATGTTATTTATGTGCAGTTTTTGCAACTTCGATTGGAAGATTCCCTTCCACGAAACATTTCTTCTTGAATGTAAAAATTAGTTGCAAAATGCTGTTAGCGTTTTTATGCTGTGAGGGTACGCTAAATGTAATTGCAAGCTGCAGAATATTATCTAGTTTTAATCGATCCAACATTCGTACTCGCCCCAGGCTTTTATTACTTATTTTTCGCACTGTTGTATTTTTCAGCCGTTTGAATTATTATATACAGCAGTAATCGCTTCAAAATATAATTCAGGCAAACTGTTGCTATCCTATCAATTAACATTACCCAAATCGCAATTTTCTAATTCACAATGCAAAATTTGTAACAGTATTTACCCTAGCAGGTTCGTTGGTTATATTTCTCTCAAAATAGTACTTATAGGGCATGTTTCAAATTGTACATGCCGTTCATTTCTATTGACAGTAAAGACATACGACCCTGAAATCCGGCTGAAGCATTTACCGTTTACCATATATACTCATCTTAGCAGTTATATAAACTGTGGAAAATCCCTTATCACCACGATATTTATAACGCCTAAATACCTACTTCGGCAACTAAGCTGCCATCTTCAGTAGGAACTTGAACTAGCGAAAGTAACTTGGTCGAGGAATACCTCTAGACATAAGTTCACCAATCAACAATTGAAGTCCAATAATTTTGAGCATTGGACTTCCATTGTTGAAATACGTATTTAGGTGTTCTAAATATCGTGATGGTAAGGGGTTTTCCAAGGTTTATATACTGAAATCATCGTCTGCATTTAATCTTATCTTAGCAGTTGCCTTTGTTGTTTACTCGCAAGTTGAATTTAGAAACGAATACAGGGTGCGTGAACAATTGCGGCTTACAAGTAGTCATTAACAGTCCCACTTAGATTAAGAGAACATAGTAATTGTACATCTAATAATGTTTAATACCTTCACCGTCATCATGTCCAATTTCCACTATAGTTTCCTAATTTGTAGATATAAATGAATGAAACTATCGGTCTTTTTCATACATTTAAGAGCACCGAAAATGATCGCTACTTGCTTATTTGATATTTACAGTAGAGCATATTTCTAAGATTTGCTTAAAAATCTGGCTCTGGGAATTCAATCCTTTTTTGACAATTTGAACGTATAACAATGTCTTTCCTCAAAATATTGGCCTCACATATGTGCCACGGCGATGAATACAAAAAAGTTTTGTAGTCTATGCATCCTCCTATTATTTCACAGATTCGTATCCCAATGGAATTTGTAAGAACTATCTATTTCTTTTACTTCCGTACTTTTACAAATATGCAGTAACGATATACAAGAAGATTCAAACGAATTGTGCCGCTCAGTTGTTTACGAGAATATGTTTGAAAACTTATCGCCCTACGTCAAAGTAAATTCTTCTCCAACTCATGGAAATTCCAAATTTTAAATATAAAGCAAGAATGGTATATCTTAAAAGTTGCAATTATGCACTCAGCTTATCTATTATATTTCATTATCCTGTGATAAGATTTTTATTTAAAAAACGTATTTATTGAAAACCATAATGCAAATGTTAATACTTAAATGGAGGCCCATTGCTACAAGATTGAATGCAATTGGGAACGGCATTTTTCGAATTAGTTGAAAGCAAGGAAAGTTAAGAAAACTTACAGACTGCCACCGGGTTGTTTCAGACCCGAAAAAGATTTTGAAACGATATACCATTTCCTTGTACCCAAAAGCGTGAAAAGATACCATTGGACGTAAACTCAATATCGTTTGTCTAATAGCTATTGTACCTATTTGGCAGGATACTCACTAAAAACTGCTACAACAATTGCGTTATGTGTCTGTTTTCAAATACTTCACACTCGATTAGAATAGCGAATAATTTCTCTAAAGTTTTGTTCGGATCGACTCTCTGGGCAAGTATATTGTGGTTGAAACTGATGATGATTCTGATGATCCTTTCGTTGTACTTCTAATTATTATTCTATCTGATTTCACTTTTAATCGACTAATTTCCGAATATGTGATTCAAATTTTCTGTAGACACGTATGGCATAAAAAGATTTACAGACAGGCAGCCCAATTTTTTCCTTGAATACATTTACAGCTTGAAGTTTATATTACTCAGCTTAAACATCTGAAAACAATGGTTTACAGATGTTAATGGTTTACAGATGTTAATGGTAATGTGAGGAAAGCTAATGAAACATTTCTAATAATAGTTTATAATTATATGATTCTTTAATTTTCGTTTGCTGTACTATAGACTTGATGTACGTAATCTCTGTTCTATGGCTGTTGGAAGCGAAGGATATAATTCTAAAAAATACGAATAATTCAAGAACCATAAAAAATCGCTTTTCGAAATATTAGCTGCAAGCAAAATTAACATTTACAAAACATTAAAACCTTTTTAAACAAATTTGACGCTGATAGTATAGCATTCAATTCCCACTACCGTAAAATAGGATTTTACAACCATTCGCCCTTGCAAGGTAATGGCAAACCAAGCCAGGTATTCTGCTAGTAATTATTTTATGAAGTAGAAGTGTTTACACTTCGCGTAGTTCGGGCTCTACGTTGCGTTGTAGGTCCTCTATGTCACTTGTACTTTAAAAACGCGCAACATATGAATGATCGCTATGTTTCATAAGAGATAAGGCACTCAAAGAAAGAGCGAATATTTGTACCCCAACAGGCAGTAATTTTTAATTGTGGTTTTTATTTCCTATTTACACTTTCAGGAAGAGGTACATCTTGTATCACACCAAATGGAGAGACTGTAACGTGTGTAGCTGCAAGATCATGCAAGGTTATCGTTGAAGCTTTACAAACGGAAAATTCTTCGGCGATTGAGTTTGCAAAACAGTCAGAATGCGGTTTCGATACGGAACTACTATATTGTTGCGGACCTTCAGGGTATCCAACCGAAATAGATATCAACAACTTATTCACGAAACCACCACCAATCTACAACAAATCTATACAAGAAGAAGAAGACGTAATTTTGTCAAACTTCAACATAAAAGCGCTTCCGGACAGGACTGTGTGTGGTTTGGAAAGAGAAAGAAACAGGCTAATAGGCGGGATAATGACGGATATTGGTGAGTTTCCATGGATGGCCGCCCTGGAATATAAATCTAAACGAAGCGGTGATATTATCGGTATTAGATGCGGTGGTTCTTTAATTAATAACAGATACGTTTTAACAGCAGCTCATTGTATTATAAATAATGAGTTTAAATTGTAAGTGTTATCATCTGATAAATTATAATAAAATAATAAATTGTAAACCTTTTAGAAACAGCGTATGGTTAGGTGACTGGCAGATTTCCGAAGATCCAGACTGTCATGGATCGGCAGCTTACGAAGAATGTGCGGATAGTGTCCTGAAACTAAATATAAAAACTGAAATTCCTCATCCCTATTACACTTCGCAGGCTGCAAATAACGATATTGGACTGCTTAGGCTAGAAAAGGATGTTAAATATACTGGTAAAATTACTTACTGGTACAGGTGACCATAACACTAACGAGCATTTTTAGATTACATTCGTCCCATTTGTTTGCCCCCCCAAAATTTACCAATTCCTGCATATGGTACCAACCTCACGGTCTCCGGGTGGGGAACAATCGGCAATGGTATAAAATATTATTTTATGTTTGCTTCTGTTTATTCCTATGATATTTTTAACAGGTTCCTTGTCGGACTTCAAGTTGAAAGTGCAAGTTCCCTTACGTCCTAACTTGGAATGCATAGAGAAACTTGCAGCTGAGGTTAATGCAAACCAGTTATGTGCTGGTGGTGAACCTGGAAGAGATTCTTGTAAGGGTGATTCGGGGGGACCCTTAATGAGGATCTACGAAGATACTGCCAAGCAACAGACGCAGTGGTATCAAGAAGGGGTGGTTTCCTTTGGTGTTGGTTGTGGTCGCGAAGAATTCCCAGCTAGTTACACACGCGTCAGTAGATACACAAATTGGATTATAAATATTATATCAATAGATTAAATTATACTTACTAAATTAAATTGCAATCATGTTAAATTCATAAAAGTTTAAGACAATTTTGTGAACGCTTTACTGTTCAAATAAGAATCATCATAAGCAGATATATATATATATATATACATATGCTTATTATATATATTTTATATATATTACTGTGTAAAAACGGCCCCACTTAGGTAGTGACAAAAATATATGCTGTGATTTTAAACAAGTAAATAAATAAGCAAGCCTCACTAATAAAATAATGGTTGTCACAATTGTAAATGGGATTCAATAATCTGCTGTCGATACACACACTAAAATAAAACACAGACGATCCTGTGCCTTCTATGGCATCTATAAATTGACTACAAAATTGTATGAAAATACACGCCTCACTCAACACTATTTTAAATGAGACTCTTTAATAAAATAAAACATGAACTTTACTTGTAATTAGAGTTAAAATAATTTTATTCTCAGGGTTATAAAATACTTGCGGTTTAAATAATTGGGCACTACTAAATTGAATTCCAATATTTTTATTATAACTAAAGGAAGTAGGCAATGCACTTTTGAAATATATGAATTCGTACAGAAATAAATTATTTTAATTGAAATTTTGATTTAAAATAATTAAATAAACCTTCAAATACAAAACGAACCTTTCAAAAATTTTGACTGGCATCAACAAATAATTACTAACTTACAAATCAATAATAAATTAATGTACTTAACCGAAAATCAAAGTTTATTTCCATAGATTAAAATGACCAACCTTTTTCCCTTGTAACTGGCAAACACCTTATGCACGCGCAGCAAGCTTTGTTGTTTCTTCTTCCAACGTCCTGATTTCACGTAGAAACGGCTCCCAAGAGCTCTTGCTTTTTCATTCAATGGCGTCTTAAAAGTGCTCCCAAGTTTAATTGGATTACACAAGATCTTCTTTGGCTTTCAGGTAATCGATTGGCTTTTGCTTGTTGTATCAGGTTGTAGAATACAGTTTAAATGTAGCACGTTGTCTTTGTAGGTTACGTTGCAGTTAAGCAACAAAAGTTTAACTCGTAGATTCGTTGTTTAACGTTGATAATTATTTATTTTACAATCGAAGGACTTGGATAATTATTTTAATATTCTCGTAGCACTGGATTTATCAACCTCTTCGGTAAGTAAAGCACTAATAACTTGTTATAACTTTATTCGAAACTTTGACATAAGTCAACAAAAATACACACAAGAGTAATTAAATTTACGAATATGGTTATAAAATTTTCACTGGTTCGTCGTAAAAAATTTCAGAAGTGACGCTATAGTCCACAATTCGCCTTTTATACCTGCTCTGAAAAATGCAAGCGTTGCCGTAGCAACTCAAAAACTTGCAGATATTTCAAACGATATGGAATCTTCCTAGCAAACACACGATAATTTTAACCAATGAGAGAGCCAGCAATACAATGACCAAATTTGCATACAAAGCCTTATAAACTAAATAACTTAACTATGAAAGAAGATATGAGAAAACTAATAACATATTGGGAATCATCTCCAAAAGACACATCTTTTGGGGCCAAACATGACCTATCTCACACAAATACAAAACTAATCGTTACTAACAAATTTTATAAATTATAAATAAACAATTAAATCTAATATGAAACTTAACACAAACACACTCAAATTATCCTAACAGTACAATACTATCATTTATAAAATATTTTACCAGGAATTAAACACTTAAATATTGGAAAATTTCGAAATTTAATAAAGTATATGAACTTTTGACATATAAACATAAACAAATCAATTATTAAACCATTGTTCCTAACAAATTTTACATGAAAAGATGCCCTGTCTAATTACATAATGGCATTTGAACTAAAAATTCCCTAAGGAATAGAAATAACTTAACAATTTACACTCATATAAACGAAATTATCAAAATATGTTTAAATAACACATAATTAAACAAATAGAACATTATTGTTATGGGAAATACGACAAAAATCATCCTTACCACTTGTACTACAAGATTATGTACAATTATAGCAGAATCTAAACATTCCATCGATGTAATTTCAAATTTTCAATAATCGTTGATGAAATTTGTATAGTTTTGCCAGCCAATTAACTACATTAATAAGCTTACATGTACAAAATTGATCTGGACTGTCACATTATAAACATTTACATTAATATAATTGTAATTACAGCTTAAGACTCAGTAAAAATTGATGAAAGGCACTAGAACTACAATCTGACCGCGACTCCATTGCCAAACTTCCTTTTGATGAACTCAAAACTAGCAATTCCCATATTACGACAACCTGAAGAATGATCGGAGAAGTCAACGTATGAACTCCTTTGAAAATAGTGCCTGTGAACCATATACTTGAACAAAAATACACAAAAATATGAAGGTGCTACCACCCAAACTAGGAAAAATAAGAATTCTAGCTTTAATAGACAAGGAAGGAAAGGAGTTAAGACATACAAAGGAAATAGAGGAAATAATTAAAGAATACTCTAGTAACTTATATGAGTCAAAACAAAATCCCACGCATCAAACAGGACAAATGTTAAAGAATAAAATCCTAAATGTAAACTCGGAAGACACACCAGAGATCGAAGAAGAAAACATAAGGAATGCAATAACAGAAATGGAAAACAACAAATCACCCGGAAAAGACGACATGACAAAAGAATTATTAAGAGACGGGGGAGGAGTAATCAAATATTAAAAATATTATTCAACAAATGTCTAGAAACAAGTGCAATACCAAAAGAGTGGAAAGAAGCCAATACAATATCACTATTCAAGAAAGGTGACAAACAAGACCTTGAAAATTACAGGCCAATCACACTTCTATCACACAGTTCCAAAATGTTCACGAGAATAATTTTAAAACGAATGAATAACAAATTAAAATCCTTCCTTACGTACGAACAAGCAGCGTTCAGAAAAAATTTTAGCACCATAGACCACTTATTAACTGTCAAACTACTAATAGAGAAAGCAAATGAATACCATCTACCTCTGTTTATCGCGCTAATAGACTACCAGAAGGCGTTTGATACCGTTAAAGAATGGGCAATCCAAAAAACACTATGGAATACAAGAATAAATCATAGATACATGACACTGATCCATAACATTTTTCAGGATGCAATAACCAACATCGAAATACAAGAACAGCAAGTAGAAAACATCGCTATAAAAAGAGGGGTACGTCAAGGAGACCCTCTTTCACCATAGCTATTTATAACAGCACTGGAGGATCTCTTTCAAATTTTCGACTGGGAGACAAAGGGCATTAACATCAATTAAAAATTTCTAAATAATGTCAAGTATGCGGATGATATCATGTTGGTGGCTAAAGACGAGGAACAGTTACAATCCAACAATCCAAGCGGGTGGAATTACAGATGAACATTTCGAAAACGAAGGTAATGACAAATACAGAACATCTAAATATAACTATAGATATCCAGACATTAGAACAAGTAAACGAATACGTATATTTAGGCCAACGTATTAAATTGAACAAAGAAAACCAGGAAACAGAAATCACAAGGAGAAGAAAATTAGGATGGGCCTCGTTCGGTAGATTACGCCACATATTAAAAAACAGAAAAGTCCCGCAACACCTTAGAACAAAAGTGTTTGACGTCTGCGTCTTGCCTGCCTTAACCCATGGAGCCCAGACATGGACGTTGACCAAGCATAACATGGAAACATTAGCGGTAACACAAAGGGCAATGGAAAGACAAATGTTCAACATAACCTTAAATGATAAAAAACGAAACAGCTGGATAAAAGAAAGAACGAGAGTTAAAGACGTAAAAAAACAAGCGGCGCAATTAAAATGGCAGTATGCTGGTCATAACGCTCGACATAATGATGATAGATGGAACTCGCATATAACAAATTGGCGCCCTTGGCTGGGAAAGAGAGAAGGAGGACGACCCCAGATGAGATGGGAGGACGACGTGAAAAAGCACGCGGGCTTGGTGTGGAAAAGAAGAGCCCAAGATCAGTGGAAGGAAATTGGGGAAACCTACATCCAAAAATGGATTGAATAAAGGTTGAAGAAGAAGATACATATATATATTTTTTTTTGTTAGCCCGCAGTATCCCATTGTTGGGCATGGGCCTCCCCCATAAGGGGGGTTGTTGATCTACTCTCCCATAGTGATCAATCCTCGTGGGAGAGGCGCCGGGTTAACGCAACCTTCGGGTCACCCATCCAAGTACTGACCGGAGCCAACGCTGTCTTAACTCTCCTGATCGTACGTGAACGGGCGACGAATGTGCGCAACCCGGGACAGATACATACGAGTATATACTTGACAGAAATTTCTGGTGACTTGGCTTCGAAAGAACCTACACAATTGGCCTTCAAAATGTATGTGGGCATCTCTGGTTCACTAACGACTAAAATACTATTTTACTGCTTTCATTTATATACTGTTTTGAATGAATAATCCAAAACACCTTGGAAATCCCTATATAAATGAAGCGTGCATGTCGGCTGACTCAGATTTTATTAATTGTTACTTGCATTTGTTCGTCGAAACTTCTATTAATTATTAAATTTATATTATAATATTATTAATAATTTTAACAGATTGCTATTCCATTTCTTTGCTTGATACATACATCCAGCTAACACGTTATTATCAGTAGCAGTAATGGTACAAAATGAAAAACTATAAAGGTAGACATACAGAATAACAATCAAAGGAAATTATTTAAAATTAGACACGAATTTCATGTTATGTGAAGCTATTCTACACAGAATTCATATAGAAATGATACCAATTGGGGTTGTAATTTTTGAGAATGACATTACCGGAGGGAAATGAATGTACAAATCGGCCAGAATTGCTTTGCATGATAAGTTTTTCGCATTACTTCCCATTAGATCCCAGATTGATAAGAAGATGTATAATCGCCCTCTAAAATAATACACCAAAATACAATAATGATCTCCAACATTTTTGAAATGAAATATTGAAAATTTTACAAGTACGCCTTAGGTTAATTTTGTGTAAACGGAAAGGATACTAATGTCTCATGTGGATAAAGTGTCCCTTTGTCAAAATTAGATTGGTTGTTTAGGAAATGTCAATGAATTCATACATCAGGGAATTTTTCTTTTTAGTTTACATTGTATATGTAATTGTCTATGTACACTTGTAAAATGAACGCATTGATTACGCCTACAGCATACAGAAACGTCACTGTAGTTGTAAATTAGTATAGTATGAAGGTTATGTTCAATACGTTGTTTATATAAATAGATAAATCAAAATGAGTGGAACAACAACCACGATTATTATTGTAAAACATTAAATATCAATAACAGGAAACGGAAATGAATATAAAAACAACAGTTACAACAAGTATTCGAAATGGCCACCTTCTACTTCTAAACAATAACCTAAACGGTGTTGAAAAGCACGCACAGCATTCGCAAGAAAGTCGGGATTCAAGCTGTTGCATTCGGTACGTATGCGATCTTCTCATTCCTCAATACTTTGTATTGGAATATTTGTATATATTTTTGATTTTAGGTATCCCCAAGTAAAGAAGTCATTGGGCGACAAATCTGCAGAACGCGGGGGCTTCATCACTAAAAACTATCTTATTTAAAATGTATTCATGTTCATTTAGCAAATTAGAGAAAGTTTCACAAAAGATTGTTCTTTTTTCTTTGTCTTCATCGAATAGTTGTTGGTGATTCGAAAATTTGTACGATTTATATTTAAATTGTTTTAATGTTATAAATACCGAGGTTTTAGAAACATTAAAATGTGAACCTATTTCTCGTAGTGATACCAAGGGGTTTTCTTCAACGTAGCATAAAATATTTAATTTCATTTCTTCGGTTAAAACGTGATTACTTTTAGTTCTTATTTTATGATTTAAATTTTCTAACAATTGTTTGTATGGTTCGAATACAAAGAATAGGTCTTTCTGGATATTTTAGTGAAAATAAGTCTGTCACAGATCTTAAGCTGTTACCATTCTGTTACCACATTAGAATTTCCACTTTTTTGTCTTTACTGTACATGGTTGTATAAAAAACGCAATAAGACATTAAATAAAGACTAATTTAATTTTTTAATATTGAATTAATTTGATTCTTTTGGCCATAGCATGCTTTTGTTTTTCATACAGAAATTGAAACTTGAAAAATTTAGTTTTATGTATGGTTGATTGCCTACATAATAGGCGTAATTAATGCATTCTTTTTAAAAGTATACATAGACAATTACATGTACAATGTATACTAAAAAGTATAATTCCCTGTATATGCAGAGAAGCTAAAATATTTGTGAATATTATATGGCGAATTATACTGTTACTAACCTATGAGAATGAATCGTGGATAGGTACGAAAAGGCACAGATGCAGAATACAGGTTGGGGAAATAAAATTTACTGCAAAGAGTGGAATGTGTCGTATGGAACAGGCAAGAACAATATTGTACCAATTAGGAGAAGGCTAGAAGTAGCGCCCATGCATAGAAAAATAATAACGATAAATGGGACGCTATCGGAGTTATATTTGCATATTTTTTTTGCTACAAGATTTTGCATTCATTTTCAATTATCTTTGGGGTTCTGATGATTCTAATGCATTTTACAACGCTTTTATTGTGCATATTTGGCAATAGATGCATATATCTCTGCATTTTTACTATTACTCGATTTTTCGTTTTTTTTTATTTATATTACTAAGGGAATTCAAAAAATAGGTTTTTTCCAAACATAGTAAAGTTAGTACAGTGATATTTTTATTTTACAAACGTTCTTAACCAAAAGTTTGTAACAGTGAACAAATTGATTAATGGATAAAGTACTGTGAATATCTAACTACTGACGGGAAAGCCATGTTGACCAATTCTGTTCCAAAAACTAATGTAATTTTAGTATTCATATCTTAGTACAATTCTTAATACTTTATTTCAGTTATAGATTGTTACAATAACAGGTGTGAAGCGCAACAGTATATGGTCGACCATCATGTAAACAGAAATGTATAAAATGAAAATACAAGACATCGGAAGCCGGAAATTGATTGGTAAATGATGATGTTGCATTTGGAACTCGTGAAGCATTTTTGTCGCCAAACATTCCGTAAACAAAACTAGACAACCCTAATCTGAAACCCTGATTGGAAAAATAATCAACAGAAAATATCCAGAGGCGTCTACGTTGCCCAGAAATTATCTGCATAAATGCTATGACTTGGTAAGTCGAATTTGATAAAGTGCTAACCTTTATTTATTCTTTCTATTTATTTTCCAGTAACTGCTAAAAATCAAAAATAATATTAGACAATATGATATATGGATTTCAGCTCATGAAACCTCTGATGCAAGGCAAAATGCTGTAACAAGCATGGCTGATGGAAAAGTTTGTTCTAGCGAGATTTGCTAATGATTCGCTGCGGAAATTTCACGAGATTCGATAGACATTTTCCGTGCGAGTTATGTACACTATTTTTTCCACGACCATAAGAATGTTAGAAATTTTGTATATCAATTTATTTTTTTTTATTTACTAAATTTATCGTAATTGTAGCTATTATATCAAGAGATCAAAAAAAAGCTGATAACCTGATCCTCAGCGGGCTGTGGAGTGAAAAGTCACGTCTTTACTAGACTAAAGGAGTGTTTATAATGTCAGATAAATTAGTTATCTTTTTTTTTGATACGAATCTGACAGATTGTTAAAATGATTTTTAATACATTTCAAAGAGCATTCATTATTGAATCTTACTTTCGGAACGGCTTTCAAGTTGACGGAGAATGGACGTATTCGATTCCTCCTTGTTTTGTTGAATTCCGAGAGAGGTATCCCAATGAAATTGTTATATACCGCAAATTTTATGCTTTGGTTAACAATTTAGTCAGCAATTTTCGAGAAACTGGAAGTGTTCGAAGGAAAGAAGGGTCTGGTAGGCCAAAGAAGATAGTACCTGCTTTAATTGAAACTGTAAGATAACGAATTGACGAGGCTTAAAAAACACCAATTAGACATTTATGCCAGCAAGTTGATGATTTAAGTTATGGTACATGCCACAGAATATTGAGACAAGCTTTGCATTTGCATCTTTACCGATTTATTTCCGTTCAGGAGCTTTTAGAACAGGATTATCCAAAAAGAGTTCAGTTTTGACGTTGGTTTTTGGATAATCTCAATGATGAGCAGTTAAATTTAACCTTTTTTTACCGACGAAGCCTGGTTTTACCATAATGGGTATGTTAATTCATAGAATATGCGGATTTGGAGTAGCGAGAATCCACACGTTACAATTAAAGCTCCCCTTCATTCACAGAAAATAAGAGTCTGGGTTGGAATGAGTCGTCGTGAGTCGAGGTGCAGGAACGAATTATTACAACCTTTCTTAAATGAACTTCACGATGATAATCTACGGGATGGTTTTCTGCAACAGGATGGCGCAACGGCTCATGCAGCTGCAAATACAATTAATTTTTTACGCGAATATTTTGATGACCGAATCATTAGTAGGAATACTGCAACACCCTGGCCCCCTCGCTCTTGTGATATTACTGTTTGGGACTTTCTTCTATGGCCCTATTTGACAAACACCATTTTTAAAACTCCAGTTAATGATTTAAAGAACAGAAACTTAGAATTGAAGTAAACTGTCAAGAAATTAACAACTCACGTCAATTATTACAAAATGTTTTTGAAGGTATGAGAAGACGAGTTCATAAATGTTTGGAGGAAGAAGGCAGACATTTTTAACATTTGTTATGATCATTACATTAGTTCAGGTTTATTCATTTCTTTTACTGTTGCTCAATAAAATATTTCTGCTCCTAAAAATGACGTTTCATTATTATTTAATTCCAGATAACACAACCTAACCTGAAATTGACATTTTAAACATTCCTTTAGTCTAGAAAAGACGTGACTTCTCATTCCACAGCCCGCTGGGGATTAGCTTTTTTTGGATCTCCTGATATTAATAAATGGGTGAATGATATTGTCAACTTTCGTGGCTACTTGATTGTACGGAATCTGCCACTTTCGTATATGGTCGTGGGAATAGCTGTTTGTGCAATAGGTAAGGAAAAGTAATATTTTGCCGTATTAGGTGTGAAATTTTCACACATCGTCTACGGAAAGAAGTACTTTTCCTATATGTTCTACACAAGATTTTTTCTACTACCGTTTGAAAAAGGAATTTTAAAAATTTTGACTTAACTAATTTTTGTTATCTGTAGTTTTGCCGTTTTAGAGAATCTAGGGAATCGTAGGTATCGTATCCTAGATACTGACTTTGCTTGTTTATAAATAATGCTTTAATTGTCTATTCATGTACTTGAGAGTGCAAAAAATGAAGATAATTTAGTTTTAAATATCTGATATATCTGAATCGTCGGATAAAGAAGAATCAGCAGCGTTAGCGTTTCAATCATTATTACCCACAAAATGTAAGAAATATGAGAATACTTAGAAACATTTCAAAACTTGGTGTAAAGAAAAAAGAGTAAAAGGTGATCAATGAAGAAGTTTTGCCGAGCATATTTTGAACAAAAATCCAGGGTCCTCAAAAGTCTCATGTTGGGGAGCGTTTACTCAATGTTGAGAACGACATTATTAATGAAAGAAAATAATTATATAATGAAGTATATTAGTTTAATAGCTTTCATTAAACGAAAACTGGCAGGATATCGAGCCAAGAAATCCAGTGTGCTAACAAAATTAGAAATAGTAAAATTCTTAACTTGAACTAAATGATGAAGGTACTTAATACTTAAATTTAAAATTTAAGATGTTTCAATAATAATTATAGATTTCCTTCATTATCTTAGGTAGTGTTGATTGTTGGGATCAGCGGAGCATGTCGACGAGAAGAATTAACTTTTCTTTAGATTACAAGCATTAAAAATATGGGATCATTTATACTGATTGAGATTCCTAACACAAAAACTAATGTACAAAGAGAATTTACTGTTTCAAGTGAAAACACTGAAGATTTGGATCACGTTGAAATATTTAGTAAAGAATTCTTTCTTGGGTATCGAAACGGAAATTGTTCTAAACAATCTGTGGGTATAAATATCACTGATAGCGTACTCAAGTAAAATTGCCGTATCCTTTGAGCTATACCGAGCATTGCTTCAGGAGATCATCTACTACAATACTAGCTGCTGCAGAAGCAGATATTACCACTCTTCAATGGCATGCTGGTTGGAAATCTTCGAACGTAGCAGAGGGATATATTGAGACCTCAATAGCAAACAAAGTTCAAGTGGCTTTAAAAATATTTGGTCAGTAGGCAGTAGTTTATATAAATAGCTCTACTTTCTCAAAGAAATATCCTGAACGTATATTTTCAAAATGTGAATGTGCTACTGTTAATATTTACAGTAAATAAAGGTTTTTGTTACTGTAATAATTGATTTATATTTCCGCACTAGTGCGGGAAAATACAACTTTGCCTAACTCATGTGAATATAGAAATCCGAGACTTTTTCAAAGGGCTGTAAAAAAATATTATAGCATTTAGGGCCATTGTGAAGAGACATGCCTTAATATAGCTACCAACTGAGCCGACTATGTATTACTTTTTGGGGAACTTCGTTTGAAGCAGCTAATATTTATTAAGAAGTGTACTTTTATGAAAATTCTAAATAATATCTTAAAATGTTCTTTGTAGTTTGTTGATAGTTCAGACAGTTTCAACATCCATGCTAATATTACATTCAAAAAATGTAGATAGTGATCCCTTAAATATTCATATTCTCGTATATTTATTCAAACTATGAAAATTTTGGAATCAACAGGTGATAGTTTCGTTAAAATTCGGGAACGAAATGCAGTTGCTAAAAAAGCCCATAGCCAAGTAGATGCTATTTGAGCGATATCGCCGAATATTAACCAAACAATGGAATTCAGAATTCAAAAAGGAAAGTAGGTACATCTGATGTGTTTTTAATTATTTTAATGTATTTAACGGACTTCCTTGTGTTCTACTAGCTCTTTAAGGGCGAGTGATACCCGTACGAAATTTCTAACGAAGAGCGTTTTAAATGTAGGCAACACAACCAGCAATTTTCCATTTAGAATAATTTGTATCCAGAAAATACGTAACGTAAAAACTAGCGGAATATCTAGCGCTACCTGAAGTATTAACCCCCTACTGTGCAGGTTCCCTTGCATTGTAGGCTGGCTATATCACAGTTTAGACTTTAGAGTTTAAACCATAGCTGGGGGGTTGTTGACAATGAAAAATATCTAATTAATTAATTTTTATTTTACGTATAATTTGATTGTATCCACAATAATAACAAATTTAGTTAAAGCTTATGTTTTATTTGATAATGTGGGTTCATCATTTTTCGGATTTGTTTTATTGTTATTACATAAAACAGTAAAATATAGGTATTTTAACAGTTATAACATTTTATTTCTTTTTCTGTATACAATTATTTTGTGCATTTATAATGGAAGTAGAATCCCGAACTTTCATACCTCTAGGAATGCGAGGATCTGCTAGCTCAGGTAAAATACAGTTCATAAAAAAATCTGTTAGCTTGGGTAACATCTTATTTTCCCAAAAACATTTATTTCTTACAATTCTAATTATTTCTAAGTCAACGTCTGTCTATAAAACCAAGTCACGGTAATTTTTTTGTAGAATATTTAATTGTCCCTGAATTTGAAAATAATAAATATGATTTTCTTTTTTAAACATAATTTACCTTCGTCAATTTTTACACACAATTTTGTTTTACTATTGTCTTGCAGTTCTTGAAGAATTTTTTTATCTCTTATTGAAAACAAGCATTTCACTTCTACTAGTCCATCATCATTAACGAGACCATCCGGAGACGCTCCTAAATAAGGATAATCCTTCGAAATGAATAATCCACAGGGTGTGACTTTTAAATTCATTCTTTGTTCGTACAAATTAAGGGCCGTTTTCTGATGAATTCTGCCGTAAACTATCGCATTAGTACTTAAATTTTTTGAACTATATAACATTGTTTTCACTAATACATGGCAAGATGTTGTAGCTCTTCTTATGCATATTCGACCGAAACTGGATGCTGTAACTCTATTTCGACGAGTCTCATGCCACTTTACATTGTCATGTTGTCCGACTGTAAGTTTTTCTATCGCTTTCACGTCATCTTTTTGTAGAAAATCAAGAATTTTTGATTTTTCCGTTTCTAATTCGGCTTCTGTCTCTTCTCCCTTAATTTACAGAATTTTTGAAATTGCGTACTTTTATTTTCGTATACTAGGCATTGCTTATGCCATGAAGGACCTGAATTAAAGGATAAAGCAGCCCCATAGCACCGCCGTTGGAAAGATCCGCGTTGAATAAAATTAATTCTTTTCCCCCCAGAAAATTTCGCAACTAAAGACATGAATCTTTCTGCGTAGTTAGTTGTGACATTTCTGGTTAATCGGTTTGCCTTTCTGACTACAGTATCTATAATTTTATAAATTTCTTCTAATATTGGACCGCTAGTTAACAATGGAACGAAATTTTCCTCTTCTGTGTCTTTTCTCCGACATTCGCTTTTACAGCCAGAATGGTCCCCAAAAACGTGATGTGGTATATTTCGTAAATCTTGACAATTCTTTTGTGGAAGTTTGTTGAGATTTAGAAATAGCTGATCTCACGGCCACACTAAGTCTTGTTAATCTCGATTTAACAATACGTCTTGATGAAAGTTCGTATTTTGTATTTGCTGCAAGTTTATATAAATGCGAGGTAAATGCTCGTGTGACATGATTAGCGCACTCAAGCTTTAAAACGTATCTACCATAACTAACATTTTCTAAAATTCTCGTATATACACTAGAATCTCCGTCACCAATCACATACTTATATCTAAGATTATATTGGATTTCACTTTCGTTAAAACCTTGTACAATAATGTCTTGTTCCATACCGGAAGAGGAGCACTGATGTGCGCGAGGTTCCATTTTCTTATTGACTGCCGCGGTGCATATGTAACAAAATTTATTTTTTATGCCTATATACAATAATCTTTTTCTTTGCATTCCTATAATGCATGCAACCCCTGACAACGACAAATAACTGTGACCATACGAACGTTTTGCCCATCCTCCGTCAACTACTACACTTATATAGGGTATTCCATTTTCCACGTCACCTCTTTCAATTGCTAACTGCTTTTCTTCTTCTGCGACTTTGCACATTTGTAGATGAAGTTTCGACTCCCACACTTTTCCAACTTCTGTTTCTAATTTTCTGTAGTACTTTCCCGACATCATTGGTAAGTCTATGACAGAAAACAGTTCTTCACATTGCGAATATCCTATTCCAACAGATGTTGCTCCCCAAACCACCAAATTATTTATTGTACTTGTTGGAGGTTGCAATAAAATATGCATGGTCTTCTCACACGTGCCACAGTAGTAGTACAATGTTGACATAACTCCTTTTCTAATTTCTTTTTTGAATACCATTTTTCCCATTGTACACTTTGTATCGTGAATGTATATTTTCTGCATTTCCTTTATGAAAAAGTTTTTGTCGACGATACGAGTTCCAGTAAGAATTGGGGCATTGGAGTTGGAAGTTGTATCCGGTTCTATTAATAAATCCGGCAAATCTTGGTTTGCAAGACTGAAATTATAAAAATTAAAATTTAGAAACCAAATTACCGGGTGTAAGTTACACCCCATCTTAACTTTTGAAATACGCCTACAAAAGCCAAAATAAAAAAATATATAGCTTATTATTCGCAGAATGAAAAAAGCTTTCAAATGGGGTATCAGTCGACCCCCCTTGCTATTTAAAAATTTTGCGTCAATGGGGCCGCGATTCCACCGGAACATGAATTAAAGTTTAATTTATATCTAAAGTTTTTTATGTAGAAGAATTTCAAAAGTGAAGATGGGGAGGGGCGTTACTTTTGGAACGCAGCGGAAAAAATCCATTTTTAAAAAATAGTTTCGTAAATTTATTTTATAGAGAGTCCATATACAAATTGATTTTTTTCCATGGATTTTTTTACAATCCTGTATGGTATACCTAAAAACAAGTTTACATGTACACTTACTTTTGGAAATACGGAACGTGTGCATCTTCTGAAACGTTGATAGCATTTTTAATAGAACGTAGAACTGTTTCTCTTGTTCTTCGTTGCCGTTGTGCTTTGGAAACGCTTCCGCGCTTTCGCACAATACACGTACTTCGCATTTTGATGTTAATTAACCACAAAAAAAGAACAACACTGATGCCGATAACGATAACAAAAACAATATAACAACAGGAAACAAATAAAAACTAAATCGCAAAACTTTAACGCGTTAAGTAAAAACACAGTATGATCAACGTAGCAACGCTATAAACAGTGAACTGATTACTGATTTTCTCGAACTTTCAAACATTGTTCAAAACCCCAGTAATTTAACTATTATTAAGAAAAATACGTATTTATCCTAATGGCTAAGAAATAACAACATTACTCACACCTGCCTACTCAGAAAGATTAAAATGTTTAACACGGTCGCGTCCTAATTGCGGTAATCCTTTAGAAGACTATCTCTTTTCTCCAGGAACATCTTTGTTTATGCATATTTTGATGCAAATTTATAATTTATTTTAGACAATTTACTCCTTATTTATTAAAGTATGATATTTTCAAAAAACTGATTGCATGCAGAATTATTTATTCTAGGGTATGACAAAATATTAATTAAGATCGATGCAAAATAACGATAATATATGCATTTTTTCAAGATTAATAAACAATGCTCGATTAAAACAAGCTTAAAAATAGGTATTTATTAATAAGAATTTGTCATACCCTAGATCAAGTTATGTTTAACGCCCATTTAAAAAAGAAGTTAATTCGCGTGAAAATTACCCACGTTATTGTCTAAAAACCTATTTTTTGATCCAATTAAATTACACGATTAATTTTTTTTATGTAGCAATTCAACGTGGAAGCAATACTTTCGAAGTGGTAGTATATTAGTTAGCGCACCCCACTAAAGAGTAAAAAAATATTTTCATACTGCAAAGTTTCGGGTATACCTTACCCTTAAGGCTCCTTTCGCAACGGCGGCTCCAAAAACCAAGAGAGAGTCACGAAAGTTCAGAATAAGATGGATTTAACTAAACTAAACTCTGACGTGTCTACAACATTTCTTGTCCGTTGTAGCCACAAAACTGCTGGGGATGAAAGGGGATTATACTTTTACCTGATTTCGGTCACTTAAGCCGTTTACCTGCCATAGGTGGCAGGTATCTAACGCTAATAAGTTTCATTTATCATTAAAAAAATATAAGCTAATTTTAATACATTTTGCACTTTTGATTTTGGTTAACTGTTCATGTGCATGTATGTATGCGTCTGGATGGGTTTATAAATTTATTTTTTAAATAAAATAGCGCACAATTTTGTTACAATACGTTGTAAACTAAATTGTACACAATGTTATTTAAAAATTAATTTAAAAACGAATCTAGACCTTTAGTACCGAATTATACAGGGTGTCTATTATTGCAGGACCACCATGGGGTTCTCGATTATCGTAAGAGGTGCAAAGTAGTTTAAATAATTTTCATAAACGTGTTGATTGTTGATTAAGTTTATTATTAAAAAACATATAATAATACATATGCAGATATGATAGTATTATATAATATTATATATAATATTAATATAAAATATATAAAATATAAAATATTATATATAATAGTGTTGGTAAAAAGAATATAAATAAAAACAAATAATTAAATTTAAAATGTAGGACAATTATTCCACTCTACAAAAAAATATATTTCATACAGTTATACCGGAGCGGATTTCGTAGGATTCCATTTGGTCTACTGTGTCTTGGATCAATGATTTCTGGTAACAAACATTTCCTATAAAATATTTCCAGTTGCTTCATTTTTTAACTCGAATATTCGGTATCTTTTTCTATTCTTTGAATATGCAACCCTAATGGTGTCCATATGACAAAATAGCAAAATTTTTTATCCGTTATATGCAACTGGTCTTGGATTTGAGACATATCGTGGTTAGACTTTAATATCAGTTTTCTGTTCTGAGCAACGTAGACGACAAAATCCAAATGTTTTTTTTTGTGCGCCTTCTATAGGTGTCCACTTTCCACCTTTCGCTGGACATTTTATTTCTAGTGGACCATCGTCACCTACTAAGCCATCTGGCGATGCAGCTAAATAAAATTCATCATCTTTTTCAACAAACATGCCGCACTGTCTTACTTGCAAGTTTATTACCTTTTCAAACGCTCTTGTAGCAATCTATTGGATTATAATATACAGGGTGTTAATTAAGTATATAGCAAATTTAAAGGTGTTATTCCTCGCTCAATTTTAAGAAAAAGCGTTCATATGAATATATGTAGGTCCAAAACCGCTTTGCTTTTAATTGACAGGGAGTTCAATGAAAAAATATGTATTTCCTAAGTAACTAGAAGACCCAAATTAGTCTTTTGAGCAAAAAACTGTTTTTCTCATTTTCAGAACTAAAAATTATATACGATCGACCATCACAAATGAAAGTCTGTCAGGTCTTGCCGAGATAGCAATAGAACAGGATATATTAGAAAAAATAGATTTGAAAGCCATTATGGAGGTTTTTGCTTAGACAAAAAACGACGTATATTATTTTAAGTTAACATTTGTTGTTAGTTATTAGGTACATATACGTGTGTCTCCCACCAGAGTGACCGACATAATTTTTACACGGTATATTATTGAAAAATGAAAACATGAAAATCAGTTACAGTTGTTTTAAATGAAAAATATGTTCAGAGTTAAATATTGTATCAAAATATCATTTTTATTTTGCAATATTCATTGATATATTTCCGTTAAAATATGCGGTATTTTAACGTGGGTCACAATATTCCACTCTACCGTTGGTAAGTTTATATTTTTGATGGCAAGGCAGGTAAGGTCTTTGAAAGTGAAAGATAAGCGGATTAGCCGCAGGCGGGCTTGTGTAGTGAGGTACTGGTTTCTTCCGTTCTAGAATTTTATTTGTGGCGCTACTAACCGATGGCTAGAAATATCAAAAATTAGGCAAAAACATACGTCACTTATAATGTATTTTTTTGGCTTATTTATGAACCAATTTTTATAAAATTTATACCACTTTTTCGACAAAAGACCACTGGAGGGCATGATTCATTTTTTAAATAATTATGTATTTAGATTAATTGATACATGCTTCCGTAGATGAACTAATTTTAGATATGGCTAATTTTATATAAAAATGGCGTTTTCGAAAAATCCGAATGCATAGTGCCCTAGTGCCTAGTTTTCTGAATAAAACAATGAAAACCTTATAGTGATATCTCTTATATTAAGAGCATAAAATTATATTAACTAAACCACTGTATCCAGTAGTTGCATTCCAATTATCTTTATAAACAATAATTTTCAAAAAAATCTCATCGATCATCAGCATTGAAGGCAGGTTTCTTAATAAATCAGCGGAAACCTCAAAACGAAATCTTTTTTTTTAGCGATGAAACTAGCAAAAACGTAAGCTCTGTATGGCAGCAGTGTATACCTATACCGATCGAACGCTCTTAAGGAAACAATCGTAAATTAAATCATAACCGTGGATATGTTTTGTTTTAGACGCGATTATCTTTCAAATTCACTAGCCTTCTCAAAAAATTTGGTAACTCCTGGTCTAATAGATACTATTAAAATGGGGAAACATAACTGGCAGCGCAGTAATAACGATAATAGGAGTAATAAACTTTTTCATAATTCAGATGAAGCCGTAATCGCAACAATAAGAAAAATAAATTTTATACTTAAGAAAAATGAACATATTAAATTTATTAGTTATTGAATTGACCTCTACAGTCTACACTGTGAGATAGAAGAAGGCGACTAAGTAAGTAGGTAAGTCATTATTGAAGAGAGTTTATACACTAAATCCCTACTGAAAATGTCAAGAGCAGGTATAAATGAAATATATGGTTGAGAAAAATTAGTTTTGTATATAAATAAAAATTATATGAAATAACAAACACAATGAAATTAATATTGCTGGTTTCTTTATTTACTCATTTTAAATTGTAGAAACGACATATATAAACAACATGAGCAGCATGTCACACTTTGTAAGCTTCGTTTGCACAATTGCGTAGTTTGGCGACAGTGTCAATGGCGTCGGTTCCTACGATATTATTGCATCTTTCTTTAATTCTCTCGATATGAGCTTTGATGTCGGGTGTAAGGAGGTTGACTTCTTGATTGGTTTTCGTTAAATGTTCTGCATATTTAGTGATGTCGATGTGTCCATTTTCGTCTTGAATTCCAGCCTCTTTATATTTGCAACTATAATATTCGTCGATTGAGTGATCACGAGAACCAGAATTTATAGACCAAAATATTTGTGAACATTCGCTGATAATTGCTGCGCAGGGAGGTATCTGAAATTAACAACAATTTGCTTACATGCTTGTGCATTTAGAAAAGTTTGATAATAATTAGAACGTGCTACTGGTAACTGCAAGTACAAATAATCCCTTGCTGAAACTGTCCCAGCAGATCACACAATCACAGCGATTTTATTTTGAAGATACACATTAGCACATAAGTTCTTACCAATATTATGCTGAACGCGAAACAGATAACAATCATAACCTTCATGTTTAAATTACCAATTCAACTATCAAACTTGAACAACAAGTAATTTTATGTTGGCCTAATATATATATATATAGATACCATATCGCATTATTTTAGGAACTTTAACTTGTTACTATGATAACTTTGATACGCATTAAAAAAGTTTACATCTATTTTTGCGTTTTCAATTGCGGACAGCTTTATAATTCTAGTTGTCGTGGCAATAAACTGAATCACTATTTAACAAAATATATATGTTAGGGCCTCTATGAATGATTTCCATCCTGTTCGATTTTGTGGACCATGTCAGATGATGATGATGATGATGAGTGTTTCACTTCCAGCCACGTTCTTCCCGTCTTCGGTACTTCCTGTTGGACTGTTCTTCGCCAGGTTGTTCTGGGTCATCTTCTTTTGTGGCTGCCTTGCAGGTTCCAATCTAGTGCTAAATTGGCAATGTTGTTCGCGTCTCTTCTAAGCACATGGCCGATCCATGCCCATTTTTTTTTCAGTTTGCAGGTCAGTTTGTTTAGTTATTCTCCATAGTGTTCGGTGTTGGTCATAAAATCCGTCCATCGCTCTTTTATTATTCTATGCAGACATCTGTTGACAAATGTTTGTAGTGTGCTGGCTACAGTAACGATGTTTTCCATGTTCTAGTTAATAAAAAAATTTAATTGTAGCGAATTTAATTTCTATGGCACTGTTATATTGAAAATAAGGAAATTGAACTAAATTGAACGCAGTTAACAGTAGTAGTAAACTTTTCGAAATGCACAGGCATGTAAGCAAATTTTTGCCAATTTCAGATACCTCCTGCGCAGCAATTATCAGCGAATGTTCACAAATATTTTGAACTATAAATTCTGGTTCTCGTGATTACTCAATCAACGAATTTTATAGTTGCAAATATAAAGAAACTGGAATTCAAGAAGAAAATGGACACATCGACATCACCAAATTTGCAGAACATTTAACGAAAACCAATCAGTAACTAAACCTCCTTACATCTGACAACAAAGCTCATATCAAGAGAATTAAAGAAAATGCCAAAATATCACAGGAACCGACGCCATTGACATTGTCGCCAAACTACACAGTTGTGCAAACGAAGCTTACAAAGTGTAACATGCTGCTCATGCTGTTTATGTACCTATAGTGTTTCTACAATTTAAAATGAGTAAATAAAGAAACCAGCAATATTAATTTTATTGGATTGGTTAGTTCATATAATTTTCATTTATATACAAAACTAATATTTCTTAACCATATATTCCATTTATACCTGCTCTTGACATTTTCAATAGGGATCTAGTGTATAAACGCTCTCTACAATAATTACTTACCTACTTACTTAGTCGCTTTCATCTATCTCACACTGTAGAGGTCAATTCAATAACTAATAAATTTAATATGTTCGTTTTTCTTAAGTATAAAATTAATTTTTCTTATTGTTGCGATTACGACTTAATCTGAATTATGAAAAAGTTTATTACTCCTATTATCGTTATTACTGCGCTTGTCAGTTATGTTTCCCCATTTTAATAGTATCTATCAGACCAGGAGTTACCAAATTTTTTGAGAAGGCCAGTAAGATTCAAAGAGAATCGTGTCTGGAAAAACATATCCACGGTTATGGATAAATTTACGATTGTTTCCTTAAAGAACTAGTGGAACACCAAGAAGTCCATTAAATACATACATGTAACTATTGAATATGACTAAAAATAAGAATCCTTTAAACGAATTAAAAATACATCAGGTGTACTTTCCTTTTTACTTTCCCATACCTTATAGTTATAGGTATAGGGTAAGTATTGAAATCATGAAAATTTTCGAAATCGAGATTTTAACGGATATATCCGTTTTGGGTCTCTAGGAACCCAAAAAAGTGGTTTTTAAAAAATGTCTGTCTGTGGGTGGGTATGTACGTACGTATGTACGTATGTGACGCTCCTACAGCCGAAAGTATTGCTCCGATTTTGATGCACTTTGGAATGCGGGGGTGTATCGAAAATTCATCGAAAAAAATAAGCTTTTCAAAAAAATCCGAAACCGGAAGCGGAAGTTACGCATGTTTTTTTGGTATCACTTTTTTCGTGATTACAATTTTGAAACTTTTATCGCGGATAACGATAGAGGGTCATAAGACAAATCTGTTAGTTCTTTGCCGAACTAGCTAGCTTTAAACTGAAGGGCGCTATGATTTTTTGAAGATTTTGAGTTTAACGCCCAATTACTCGAAAACGGATGAATCGATTCAAATGATTTTTATTTTCTGAATAGTATATGAAGGGTAAAATGAGGTGATATAAAAAGTTTTTTGAAAAATTATAAGGGGCCTAAATTACGAATTTTCAAAATTTTGGAAATTTTCAAAAAATTATTTCTCAAAAACTGCTCCAAGGAATTTTTTTAAATTTCATATGTCGATAGACCTCGCAAGGGGCTATCGATATGTTTTTTTGAAGAACTCCGTAATTTTCCTGTGGCGCCCTCTACGAAGCTTGGAAGTTTGAAACTTCAAACTCCTTTAATTAATAAACGAAAAAAGATAGGAAGCTGGGGTTTTCACTGAATCGCTCAGTGCGTAATGGAGCATATGAATATGCAAAGAAATATTACACTCGTGGATTTATGTAAGCGCACCGGCCCCCTCCCCCCTCTTTTTTAGAAAAATATTTTTTTTATTCTAACGGTTTTTATTTGTTTGCGTCAAAGAATCTTTTTCCGCGAAAATAAAAAAATCGATTTTTTATGCCCTACAAAATATAATTTCGAGGGACTTAGAAAATTTTACCTCGGTAGCAACAGCAATCGGTACTAGTTAGACCGCGCGACGTATATAGTAGAGAATGAAGTATGCCTGGTTGCATATTAAAAGGAAATTAAGGGTAAGTCTGTTCGTTACGAGGCAAGGTTTTAGGATAGCACTTGAACAACCGTTTTGAGGAAAATAACTCTACTGTTGAATAAAGATGATATGAACAGTTTCCAGTATGGGAAAGTCCAGGGAGGCAGTCGCGTCCACTTATTGAATTCTGAATTCCATTGTTTGGTTAATAATCGGCGATGTCGGTTATTGTGAATGCTTCGCCTTATAAACATGTTTTTTTATGCAGAATTCTGTAAACTTAAATTTACTTTACATCAAAGCATAATACCTAATTTGGTTTTTACAATTAAATAATGATTTCAGCGTATTGTACCTCTATTAACAGCAATGACGTTTGCAAAAACAACAAATTGAATTGGAGACAATGTTAAAAATTATTTTTGTATATATTATTGAAACTTAGCACACAATGTTTTCCTCTATAATTCTATCAATCGTCATTAAAATAGTAGCAAATAGTAATACACATTTTTACTTATAAGTTTTTACGGTAACAAAATATTTTATTTGATACAGGTTCAACTTTGACACTTAACAATCTTGATATGCGCTTATTTACAACATAACTAACGCGTATGCGTATATCGATAAAAATAAAACTATTACGCAAAGTTGCCGAATTTGGAAAGGTTAAAGATAAAATATAGTTTAGTTGGTGTAAAATATTATCTATTGAAAAATGGACCTCCACAACCATCCAAGGAAAATTGTAAAGCATGACTGCAGATACTCAGCGTAGTTAGAGAAGAAGAGAAAAATTCGTTGGTATCTTCAGATGTTAGCAACAATTCAATTTAAAGTGTAAATAGTATTAATGGTCTTTTTCTGTATTCCATGTTATACGAGAATAATGTTTAGTAGAAGTTTAGAAGTTTGGAAAACTAGATGTTAGTTGCTAAACGGCTACTGAGAGGATTATATTACAGCTAGGTATCATTATGTACTACATGTAGAGATACCGAACTAATTTAATTTAATCAAACCTAAAATAATAATTTTTAATGAAGTTTAAACATGTATTATAATTATTTTTATTACCTCTACACTATTGTTGTTGCTAACAAGCAAAACGAAACAGAGAATTCAAAAGCTACACAACAGATCAATCCAAACAGAATCAACGGAGATGACAAACACTAATTGAATATAACCTTTACTTGGTTTTAGCAATTTATTTTTTAGGTTTAAAGCATAAAATTACTTTAAGTTATCTAAATAAGTTAATTTTCTATTAGATTATCTAAATCAAGGTTCATATAACACAGCCATATATATTGAAAATGTATAATTTAAAAAATATATATGTAATATACGTAGTTGTAAATATTAAAATACAACTTATACAATAAATTTTTAAAAAGGATAGTATTAAAATAATTAGCTACCAACAGGTTTTCAGAGAAATGGCCTAGCGCCTAGTTGGAGTACAAGTAATAATTTCGAGAGGTCCTAAGAACCCAGTCCTACTTCAGTTCGGACTTTGTGAAAGTTATTAAATATTATTTTAATATAAATATTTTTTATTTTATGCCAAACATTTTAGAGATTTTGCACAACCTAAGACCTACCAAGAAAATTTATTTCTACTGTGATAATAAATTTAAAAAAAAAACGAAAAATATGCAATATCAGAGAAACTTGAATGTGAAAGGCGTGTCTCTCATAAGTTTACCATTGGAACACATCACTCTTATTTTTAATAATAGCCTTAATTCTTTGACCCATAGTATTTAATATGTTCTGGCAGTCTTGTGTAATACATGTATTCCATATTTCTTAAAAATTTTTGCTTTAGTTCTGGAATTGATCTAGTGGGAGTTACACCTAATCGGTTCATAATTTCACGCCAAAGTGTCTCAATCGAAGACCAGTCAGGGTTACTCGAAACCCACTCTAAGAGTTGAATAGTATGAAAACAGTTTTAAAGCTCTTTTTGGCGTATGGAAAGAAGCTTTGTTAGAAAATAAAATTCCCTACAGACACCAAAGGTTCTTCCACTATTGGCAGCAGAGATTCGTTTAAGGTGTATAAATATTTGTGTGGGTTAACAATACCATCAATATAATACAGTTTTCCTACACCTCTTGCAGACATTGAGTTCCACACCATACCAGATGCTAGAAATTTCACTTGCCTATTTTAATAATGGTAAGCTACATTTTTTTGACGAATAACAGCATCTGGCTGTCACCTATACAAATTTCAAACCGAGACTCATTGCTCTTCATACTTCCAATTAATATGTTCTTTTGTCCATTTCAATCTGTTTTTCTTTTGCTTCGCAACAGTGGTGTTTCTATAGTTTAAACAAAAATCGCTATTTTCTAAAAATTAATATTTAGACAGCAGTTGAAACGTATTGCCTTATGCGTTTCACATTCTAAATTTTAACTTCTCTAATACACGTAGATCGCGAAACATTTCTTTCCACAGCATCATTCCCAGAGTAATTGATCGTGGTTGGCACGTCTGTTTTCCCTAATTATTCTTTTCAGTCCTTGTTTGCCAGTGTCTGTTATTTTAGTTTTTTTTTTATGTACCTTGACTTTCAGGCAATTGAACCACTTGCTGTGTGTAATCGCACAATATTTCTAACACTCTATCTTGATAAATATGATAATTTCCGGACTTGCGAATTTGATTTTCCAGTTTTTTATAAGAAAATTATTAATTAAATTTAGTAATAAAAACTTTTCCTTTACCTTTTTTAAGGAGTAAAGTAGTTTTAATATTTTTGACAAGCTACTGCCAATAACATCGTTACCTCGATTGTTCCCTGATTTTATAACTGTGTTAGAAATATATGGACTCGTAAAACAGGTTATTTGTGTAGTTTATTATTCAGCCTAAAAAATAAATTATAGCAGTTAGTATATATATTGCTGTGTATTTTATTTAATAGATATATAATTATTATCATATAATCGCCCCACGTAGGCAGCGACCAAAAGAGATGCTGTGTATTTTAATTATAAATATTTAACTACATAATTATTTAAATAGATGAATAGCCCTACGTTGGCTTGCGTCAAAAAGATGCTATGATATTTTAATTTAATAATAAAGTAATTTTGTTGGGCGCCAAATTTGAGTTTTTGCTCAAATTAAATAAACTTAAGTTATACATACTAGCATCTATATAGACTCTTAAATCTCAAGGTAAATTGTTTCGTGGCTTCACTGATTAGATAGTCAATTATGAAACTATTAAAATACATAATCTTATAAATACAGACTTAATTTTAAACTTATCTTTTTTATTGCGTCACTCCGACCATATTGTAGACACCACCTCTTATGATTTCTGCAACATCTGCATATTTATACTGCTTGCAAGTCTCGTTGTATCGGCCGGAACTAGTTGATTCTAACGATGCAAATTTGAAAGTTTGCGAAACAAAACCACTGAATTACTATAATCGTTCAGTTAAATGCTCGAATTTGTTAAGGTAAGTTCCTTAATTGTTTTTAGCACCACAGGATTATTATTTTTAATAAGTGAATGAAAGATTTTAATTTTATTTCCTTTTCTCTTTCAGAAAAATTCCACAAAAGAAACACACTTCAATTAAAATTTTAATTTGGTAAATTCATTTATTATTAATCACTATAGTTGAATTAAAACACAAACTCTGGTTACACTTTACTTTTAGTAACTGTTTCAAATTTTTGTAAACAAGGTTACATAACCTAACTTAACTTTTTTGCGAGGTCACGCTTATTTTTATAACAAAATTAAATTGTGCACTAATTGAAATTACGTGCTCTTTGTACGATGGCCAAAAAGGAGCTGAATTCAATTTTTCCTGCCAGAAACCTCTACAAAATCCAACAATAAAGCATCGTATCTAAGCAACGTCTTAAAAACAAGGACAAAATAGAAAATTTCAAGAGAATTTCAACCAATAGAAATTAAGTACAATATTTACCTAAATTACATGAAAATCCTATAAACTAAATTAACTTTGTTATAAATAAATTTACATAAAAACAACTTTCATCACTGTGTTACTCACATCAAAATACACATTATGACACCTAACAAGGCATAAATCTGTCAAAGTCACCAAATTAAATTAATATTACAATATTCATTTAACAATACAAAATTAAACTACACACCAACACTTACAAAAATATAACACATAGTTTTTCCCAACGCTCAATTAACTCCAATCCCTCATATTTTTCACCAAAGAATAATTGAATCGTTCATTTCAAAAACCATCTAAGTCAATTTTTTGCAAATTTGAGTTCTTACTGTAAACCGCATCTACGGGGTTATTTACATCTTTTGTGTAAAAACCGCACAAATCCCATAACACATGAATTGTCTACTTCCGTCTCAAATGCATTTTTCACTGCAAAAACCACACAAGTCATCGACTTGCGTTGTTTTTTCGCTCTACTGGAAAATTAACTATTTTGAGTTATGTGGTTTTTGAAATGAACGATTCAATTATAATATAAGAAAATCCAAATCTAACCTATAAATTTCGGAAATTGTTAACTAACACAATTATCATAAAATAAACAACATAAATCATCAAAGAAACCTATTAAATACCTTCCCTATATATTATATTAAACTAAATTGGCTAACATTCAACCTAATAAATCAAAAATCTGTACTTTTCAACGATAAACTATAATAACTGTAATTTTTTAGTTTTAGGGCTCTGGTACAGTCCAAAAAGACCCACTTCATCGTCTACAACAAGTATTTAGTCACACAACAGGATTTCAAAAGGCCATACACTGTATAACTTCACTTTGAGTTCATATTTCACATCACGAAGCAACGTACGAAGTATCGATAACAGTTTTTAACATATAACAGGTTTACAAATACAGTTTTAACTATCATTTTACATTAGTTGTTATAAATTATGACATTGTTAATCTATCTAGACTATATTTCAGGTTAAAATATGGATTTTTGTACCAATAAATATCCTTTTTAATACATAACAGTCCTTCCGAAGGTATTTTAGAGTAGTTTAAAGCATGGTAAAGACATTTAACAAATAGTTAATAATAATTACATTAATTTAATATAGATATCATGGCAATATATAATAATAATTGTTGATGTAAAAGCGTAATAACAGCTTGCTTGCTTGCTTGCTTGCTTGCTTTGAAAGAGCGAGATCTAGGACGCGGTTTTCCAAGCATCTCTAAGCACTTAGGCCACATTTGGCCCAACCTAATATTAACTACTGAATTATTGAAATACCAATAGCAGTTGTTAGCATGCTCTGTGCTGCTTTAAAATACTGTTTAATGGGCTGTGCGATGCTTATTTATTTAGCTGACAAATTATATTGAGCTGCTTAAGGAATTTGAGGCTTTTTTCCATTTTCAAGTGAAGGTGTCTTCTGTGATGGTTTTTCTAGAAAGTAGCAGCATATAATAATTTTGTTTAAAATTCATTCCAGACTGAACTAACCTTTCGCTGATCCGAATATTACCTTTTCGATTATTATTATTGGAGATTCGAATGCGAGGGTGAAAAGTATTGAAACCGCAAGTGTGAAAGCAAAGTCACCCCAGAATGTGTAAAGCTGTAACAGAAATGAGTGCAGTCGATAAAATATACTTAAATAAGTTAAAATTACCGTTGTTAAGTTGCTGAAAAAGAAGCTGGTCCTAATTCGGTAGCTTACAATCGTTTGCATCGCAATATGCGTCAAATACATACTGTAAGTAAATCTTGCCACTACTTGGAATACTGGTAGAGATAGAAACCAGTTGATGGGACCTAAATAACAATTACACGTTATTAAAAAATTGTAAAATAATAAAACTTTTCAATTCTAGAATATATTGCTGAACATTTGTAGTCTCGGCTTAAAAATGTTACATTACGGAATTATATATAAATAATAATTCCTATGTATACAACGTATGAGGTGTTCTATAAACGATGGGAAACCGCAATTTATGTCAAAATAAACATATTCAACATATATACTTAACACAGCTTTCTGAAGACGTACAAGAAAATAAAAATCAAAGAATTTTATTTTTATGCACGGTATTAATTTGAAAACGGACAGTGTGATATATTTCCCCTTAAAATATTTGAAAAATTTCTCAAATGGTGACAAATGTTTACTACTACTGAGTAGCATTTAGTAAGAACTTTTCAGTAAGGTATCACAAGGTGGGTATTACCATTTGTAAATTATTTTATTTACTTAAATTTGATTTCTTTATGTTGTAAAATGCTTTCGTTGTTTGTATACAATAATATTGTTAACTGTGAAAATGTAGGGAAAGGAGGACAACTCTAAAGGTGATGCATATTGGAAAATAGTTTGAATTTCAGCGAAAGTTATCATAAAAAATACATTGGGTGAATCTTCTTTTCGGTATGATATGGTGGTGTAGTGAACTTAAATGTGGCAGAGGAAATTATGAAAATATCCATACACAAATAGGTACCCCAGGGATTCTTTCCTAGTAGTCAAATATTAATAATCAGCCAGAGAGTATAGGAAACAAGCAAATTACATAAAGGAAAGTACTTATTCGCAAAATTGGGTTTCACAGAAAGTCCTATGCGAGTATAATGAATTCCCAAAAATTCTCAGATTGCTTTGTTTACGATCAACGACTCCGCGATTCACTTTTAAACTTCTAGCAAACAAGATCTACAGCAGGGACTGAAAGCTTTCTTGTTTTTCACCACCGCCAGGCCAGCAGTTTGAAAACAAAAATGGGCAGTATTATTTAAATTTTTAACACTTCAGGATGTTATCAAGAAGATTTGGCGAGCGATGTATCCTTGACGGACAATAACTTGAGAAATAAGAATGTTAGTAGACCGAACGTGCCTTTTGGATCAGCTGTGAAGCATAGGAATTCTCCGTCTTGTTAACCTTTTATTGTCACTTGTACCAAGTTTCTGTGTGTGTCCATTATTTTATAGACACCTATTAAGTATAAAGAAGATTACTGAATGTATTGTAGCCGGAGAAACTGAATCAAATGTACAGCAACATATTAGAAGTTAGAATGTACGTATGCAGTAATTTTGGTCCATGTTTAATTACCTCCATATCCAATTACGCTAGCAAAAATTACCCAACATATACCTAACGCCCAACCAGGTCGTAGCAATGCTATGTAAAAGGAATTTGCAAGTCTATCATATTCATAATTCAATTCTAAGGTATTGTGACCTGTATAAACGCATGCGCACAAAATGGTTAACGCAGTCAACCATAGTATTGAAGCTAATATCTGAAAATGGTAGATTAATATCAATGGTATTTTATAGTCTGTGGGAATTACCTTATTCATCGGTATCTTCTTACGATTTTGTTTTACTTGAAAAATATAATAACCCAGTAATAAACCCATCAACCACGGTCCAGCTCTTGTATGTGTCGGAAAATAATAATGGCTTATGTAATCCATCATTTTTAAACCTCTATAAAAGTAAACATTAAATATTATTAGGCATGGCCCTTAAAGTGTTTGAGAAGAATATTTGCAGTTACTACTTTTTGAAAGTGTAAAATATAATTTTTTTTCTCATTCATTCATACTACCGTTCCCCCCACCCCTCGGAACCGCTTTCGCATTACTTCAGGGGGGTGCGAGCGACAATTATACACTAATCATTCATGCAACATGCACCCTAAACTTAACTAACTGAAATGCGGTCGCCCCAGCTGAGATTCGAAACCACAGCGGAACGAGCGCAATTTAGCGTGACCTCGAGTGGCAACGCGTTGCTGCGCTAGACCACCGAGGTCCCTTTAAAATATAATTTACAAAATACATTATGTACAACAAATTGTTTCCAAAATGTTATTCTCTCATTGAGATACATAATTTAAACTTACTGATTTCCCATTATAAATCCATAAAGTTGATCGAACCAAGCAACGAGAAACGAAGCTAATATTGAACCACATGTCAAAATCACTGTAGCAATGACTCCAACTAGAGGCAATTTGATCAAAGACAATAAAATTATGGGAGATAATAGAAACAGTTGCATATCAACAGAAAGATACCATGATTGACCTAGACACTAAAAGATACGAAAATTGTTAGTAAAACAATAGTTGTGAATACATTTGCAAACAGTGTTTACCATGTTAGATGGATTTACATAATTCTGGACATATAGTAGAGTACTCCACCAATATTTTTGGCATGGTGCAGCAACTAATAATTGTATGCTACTATTCCACAAAGGCCCAGATCCTAAATGTCTAAGAAAGGTTGCATAAATAAGAACAACTACGGCTAGTATAGGTGTCAACCTAAAAAAGGAATAAATCGTTTCGTCACAAAAAGTGGGCCTGTCGCTCTGAACTATTTTACAATATTTACCTCAAATATCGATGAATATAAAACACAATGATATTGAATTTATATCCCTTTGCCATGGCTATCATAAAATTATAAGAAACTAGCAATCCACCCAAAACAAAAAATGTATCGACAGACACTGTTGCTCCCATTATAAACATATTTTTCACGTCGAACATCCACTAAAATTAAAATAAATTAAACTGTTCCTTGCTCGACTATTATAGCTTCCTACGCACTCGAATAGAGTCAAAATAATTCTTTATTGGTAGGGCAGCATCAGTCGTATACCGGTGGCCCAAAATAACCCACATCATACTGATTACTCGAATTCCAGACAGGCAGGAGATCTGGGCAGAACTTCGACCCGTTGCTATCAGTTTCTTTCCATTGGAGAATATAGAAAATGCAATTAGCACAGGATGTAGTGGTTCTGGAAGAAAAGATCTTTAGGTAACTCTGTTTTTATATTTTATCAATTAAAATTTACTTACTTTTATTCAAATCTAGAAGAAAAACATCATAGACAGTCGAAATCAACATAATACCCACTACAACTGATAAAAATGATCTGAAATGGTTATTGCGTAAGAAAAAGTTTATATTTTATAAAAACAACTTACATTACTGCAATGTCACCGCCTGTAAGCGTGGGTTGGGTGGACATTGACTGACATAAACTGTCAAAAAATTCGATCTTTATGCCCATCCATGAATAAAGATTTTGTATATCAGTCGTGGAACATGAATCTGGTAGACAGGTCGCAAACATGCTTGACATAGCTCCAGATGGATTTACCATTCTCGTTTCTGGTGTTTGAAACACTCGGAAAGCCTACGGTCATAACTATTATTTGTGGAGGTGAATCACCCAACAATATTTGTAAGCAGGCTCTTAGTTTTTAAAACACATACGTCCTGTAACTTACATTTGTATTCCTATTCTTCGATGTATCTGGTAAAACTAATGGATTCGATCCTAGACAGTACTTTCCAGAGATAGCACTTTTTCCACTCGTTTGGTTAACAATGTTCATGCATTGGTCAAACTGACCAAGATCTACTAGATTTCCACTCAGTATCCCTGCCGAAATTTTTGTTCCAGCGTCAAACACTGAAAAACATAGTTTGATTAAATTTTTGTTAGGCCTGCAACAGGGAACAGTTAGTGATTAACATCGTAGTAACATCCTTGGTATTACATGCTTATCAAGTCAAAAAAAAAAGTAATTACGTACTTTGGTGATAAATTTTAGTGAGTAAGGGAAACGTATTACTGCATGCCACTTTTAGGAATATTTCAATTAAAGCAGTAAATTTTATAAAATATATTACTAATAGATTGCTTTAGAAAGGTAAAAGTCTGTTATTATTTTGGATGGTGTTTACCACAAGAGGTCGGATTGAAATGTAATTGCATATTTTTTTGGTATGGGATTTTTCCAAGTTGTTTACAATTTTCTTGTTCAGTTCTAGAAATTTATTATTTTACCTAGAGGTATCGTGCCTACTGGAAACAATAACCAAAATACTACAACAGTTATATACTAAAGGAGCAGTCTACATGTTAAAAATTGCCAAAAGGTTTTAAGCAGACACACTTAACATTACCGGACTTGCACATGCCTATGTTATTTAACAAAAGATGTTTGATGAAAAAATAACATTCTAAACACAAAATTTCTATTACAAGCTAGAAGCTAGAAGCATTCTTACTTCATAAATTTGAATACAAAATGCTTTCTTGTCCAGGGTAAAAAAAATAAAAATACAAAATTTTAACTTATATGAGAGCTCTTTTGTAGAAGAGGCATTTTAGGTCATAAATGACAAAAAAGAGGCTTTCGAACATTTGCTTCTTTAGTATAGTAGATGAAATTATTCAGAAGATAAAATTTGATTAATTATACCTTCAACTAGTTTAGAGCTTTTGTAATTTTGATATTACTACTGAAAATAGTTATGAAAATTTCCGAAAATTTATTGAACTTAAGCAGCACTTCTTACACGAACAAAATTACCCAAATATATTGACCCTCTGCAACTACGGATGATAGATTAAAACTATGACCGCTTGCTATGTTTGTTTGTTGTTTGTGTATTGAACTGAGCACCACTACTTACATACGGTGAAAGGCAACTAGTGTAAGCCGATATTGTAAATAGTTAGACAATCACTGTTTCGCGAAACCCACAATCACTATTTCTAGGTACAGTATGAGAAAGTATAAATTTGTGGAAAAATTCGACATTGAGATTTCAGCAGAAATATTCGGGTGTAGCCGATGAGTTACTTATCAAATTCAAAGGGAAGGTAGAGACTATCTATAGTATGGACCAAACTATCTGCAGATGCCGCTAAATATGGGCATTGCTGGTCAACGAATATCCGGACTTACTTCAAGTTCTGTGAAACTTGTAAATTTTCGATTGTCCTGTTCTCGCTATTGCATCCTTGTTTGGCGGCTCGCGTACCTACAAATGTACTGTAGATGGTGTTTTTCTAGAGTATTACGGGGTGGGCCTCGTTCGTCGCAAATAGAAGTTTCCTTGACTGAAGGCCAGCTTTAAGTTACAGAAACAGTGCGGATAAAAAATACCCTATAGTTAGATTCTTTAAATGTCAATTATTAGCTTGCGTATTTTTAATCCCGTTCGCTGGTACTAGTTTTGATATAAATATTTGTGATGCATATTTTGAATAATTAAGTGTACAGATTCGGTTTTCTGTGCTTGCGGACCAGGCGTCTATATATTATTATTGTAAATTTTCAGCAAACAAATTCTTGGAAAATAATTGGTTGTTGTATCACGATATTGACAGGCTTATCCTTAAAATCTAAATTGCAAACATTTTTTTGGTCGTAGTACCGTTGACGTTGGTCAGAGTGATTCATATCTCAGCACGGCTTCTGATAATCTCGGTGAGATTAATAATGTATTAGCTCCATTGTTTTATACACAAAAAATTAAAAAAATTTGAATCAGCTATTTAATGTTGTGTAATAATTCCTGTGTTTAGCCTGCAGAACCCCTAAATTGTTTTAATAAATATATATAGATAAGTTAAAACTGCAATATCGCTTTAAGAAGCTATTGCGCAATATTAAATACAAATATTTATAAACTGACAAGTAGATTACACTATAAACTATGTAATGGAATATATAACACTAAATTTAAAATTCGATGGTAAACAAAGTTAATTTCGAATACAGTTTTCATACTTAAGTAGACGCGGTTACGCGAATTGGAATCGACCTAAAAAGTTATCAAATCTGGTTTATTGCTGCAAATGGTACCTAATCATGTATTTTATATTACGTAAGAAAACCAAATTAGCCATATCGGTGGGGAATAAACATAAACAGTTTTGCTAAAAAGATCCAGCAGAATTGATTACTATTATTAAAAGACGGTGTCACGCTTTCATCAAGTGCCATCGTAATTTCGAGAAAAGGGTAGTAAATTTATGTTGCATTCCAACGCACCCGCTCATTCTGCACTAATTGTGAAATCGTTTCTAACGAAATGTGATGTTATTAAAATTAATCACCTACCCTATTCATCTGACTTAGCACCAGCAGACAATTGTCTTCCCTAAAGTAAAAAAGGACCACTATTTTAGGATCTTGAAGATATTCAGAAAAATGTAACTGCCGAATTGAAAGTAGCTTCTTCAGACACCTTTGCCGACTGATTTCGAAGAAGGTATACATAAACAACAATTGAATCAACATTTTTTTCTGACCTTGAATCTCTGGTGTTTTCCAAACTGTTAGTAACGTTTGGTCAATACCGACAGGAAAAGTAACTTCAAGAGCCTCAAATAATACACACCATAGCATAAATAATACTTACTTAGCCACGCCCAAGGCTTTGGTTTAAGAAGTAATGCCTTAATATATTCCTTCATATCAAGTTTACATGGCTGCGAAATTTTATTGCCATT
>JABXWE010002504.1:0-18368 GCA_014611495.1 Limonius californicus | reverse complement strand
GCTTTAAAGTTCAATTTTTTATTTTTTCTTTTTATTGTAATTTCAACAACTCCAAAGATATCTCTTTCAAATCGGTTTATTTTAACCTAAAGAATCTATGACTAAACGCTGGCCCATTCTTTCTGAGACACCCTGTATATACATATATGTTTAGTACACTGCACCTTATATAATTGAACTCGAAGGGTTAAGAACATAACTTACAATACTAGTTAAAATAATAAAACAGTACGAACTAAAAAATACTGTAATAATTTTAGTACAATAGTAGTACAATTTACGGATAGTTTTGAGCATTCTATTTCCGAGTGTGTCTTGGTAAATCTTGAATTGTAACCTAACTACTTAATGGTAATGTTGTCGAGGTATCGCCTTACATTAAAGATTGGTAATAACATTTAATTAGAATAAAACAACTAATATATAAAAACAATGAATTTTAAAACGCTCTTATCTTACGAATTAGCAACGCTTTTACTGTTTATTTATCATTTTATAAGGTCTGCCACAGAATTCTTATTATTTTGTATACCTGCGAAGGCCGTTGCCTCTTGGCATCACCTTTACTGCGCATAGAGTTCTAATAAAGACGTCACAAACCCAACTACAAAAGCATGTATATACCACAACTACACACACATACCGCTTCATAATATTCAAATTAATTAATTTTTTTGTCGGCGTGATGTCAGAGATAATTACTTCATAAATTAATCCGTAAAAAAGATCATCAAACTGTATAAATAAATCATTGCATTAACTGGCGTAACAAATAAAGAATTAGGTTAAATAGTGCTGCTCCACTTTAGTTTAAAGAGAGACACACTCATACTGTAACGACCCTGACTTCGGGTTTTGGTTTAGAGACGAACTTGAACTTGAAGCGAGTTCTCGTTTGTATTAGTTTGGCTTCGTAGTAAGCTTTTCCAGTAATATATTGCCATAAGTACTGTATAATGTATATATTAACGTAGAGGATGTTTGAAAACATGAACTTAGAATATGAGGCATGAGATTACACGGGAAGTGAAAATGGACAGGGTTGTGAAGAGAAAAAGGACATGTTGTAATGGAACATTCGCGTTTCTCACATGTAACAGCATATCACCTTTTCACTGACACTCTAACTTTCGGGAGTGCTGCCAACATAAATAGGAAATAAATAGAAAAATCATAAATGTGAGCTGCATGTTTGATTTATTATTTTCAATTTTGTTAATCAGATGTTTCGAGGTTGCTGTAGAAGTATAAAAGAAAAGAGAGTCCCATTAAGTGGAGATGCATTTAACAAAGAGAGAAGAAGTGTGAACCTTGAGATAGACTTTGGGTTTGAACGGTTTCGTGGCTTTGGGATTTCTGTAGGTTAGATTAAAGTTAATTAAATTAGGGGGAGCTTAATTTACTGCAAAGATCTAATTCTGGTTTCCTGCCCACATGTTTTTAATACTATCCGATTTCCTGAATCCAGTTTTTTGTCCGAATGGCTGACCCACCCACAAGTACTAGGGAGGATCTAATCATTGCATATTCTAATAGCAACTAATAATGAATATGAAACCCCAATTACATTGGTTACACCAGCCGAAGTTTCTTAAGAAATAGCTAAAAGCATTAGTTTTAAGAAAGATTTGATCTTATAACCGGCCAAATCTTGAAAGAGCTCCCATGAAAAGGAATTCCTACACTAACGTACCTAATCAATGCAGCATTTCGGCTACGACATGTACCTATGCAGTGGAAGGTAGCAGAGGTAATAATGTTCCCGAAACCTGGTAAACGACCAAATGAGGAAACGTCCTACCGACCAATCTCGCTACTGCCAACGGTATCGAAAGTGTTTGAGAAGCTATTCTTGAAGCGTCTCTAAGCGATCATCGAAGAAAAGAAACTGATCCCAAATCATCAATTTTGATTTAGAAACAAACATTCAACGACTGACCAGGTTCGTAGAAGCAGAACTACAATCGAAAGAAGATTAGAAGAAAAAAGATCTGCTTCATCATATTTCTGGACGTTGCGCAGGCCTTCGATAAAGTCTGGGACGAAAAACTGAAATATGAGATAGATACAAGCTTGCCTAAACAACATAGCCAACCACTGAAATCTTACATTTCCAAGAGGCACTTCAGAGTAAAGCACGAAGATAGCTACTCAGAAATAAAAGAAATATCAGCTGGAGTTCCACAAGGAAAAGAACGTACTAGGCCCATTCCTGTACCTCCTCTACACGAACGACATACCAGATGCGGAAGAAACTACCATCGCAACCTTTGCCACGGCACTGCCATCATAGTGGTACGAGACAGCATGGAAGAAACAATAAACAGGCTGCCACAGATACGGTCAATAACTGGACCAAGAAGTGGCGAATCAAACTTAACGAAGCAAAATCAATGCACGTTAACTATACCAATAGAAAAGGTAACCACCTATCTATTGTGATTAATCAGAAACCGTTACCCCAGGAAAATAATGCAAAATACCTAGGTACGACGCTAGACGCAAAACTGAGGTGGAAAGAACACGTCAAAAAGAAAAAAGAAGAACTCAACCTGAAGGTTTTAAAAATGTATTGGTTAATTGGAAGACTGAATTCTGAACTTTCATTACATAATAAGCTGCTATTATATAAACAAGTGCTAAAAAGGCAGTGTATAAACGATACAAAGATTCCAGAATAAAATACTACGAAGCATTGTTAATGCCCTGTTATATATTCGGAATGACGACATCCACAAGGATCTAAAGATTGCTCCAGTTGTTGAAGAAAATCAGCGATTTGCGAAGAAACACGAAGAAAGGCTCCACCATCACCAATTTTGACACCTAAAGTGTTCCACAATTTGACGCGTTATGAGTGATGTTACGTAATTTTACAACTACGATTAGAGCTGATAAAGGTGCTTAAAAGTGTAGGGAGCCATTCCCGGGATGTACAGCAAACACTACGCTTCGTGTTGACGGAACAGCATATAAGACCAGTTGCTGGTGGTGGATACAAAAATAGCTCTAATGGTAAAGCTTTAGTTTGTAACTTGCCACGAGCAATCTAACGCTATTTAGAAGTAAAAATACAAATGTATATATAAATAGACGTACTATTATGACATTTTAAAGTAAACACCAGAGTACAATGCAGAACTATAGGAGAGATCTATGTATGTCCTACAATGGATGAACGAGGATTAAGAAAAAACCAAAAGAATCCTGTTAGAAACGGTGCAATTATGAATAGAACTGAGTCGTATCAATCCAGTCCAAGAGATTGAGAGCCGTTCCAGAGGTGTACAACAAAAACTGAGCCTGGTGCTAAGGGAACAGCCAAGAGTGACCTTGACGAAATAGCAAGCGTTAGAAGGGCAAATTAAAGGACTCATTCATGGGTTTTGAAGTTCAACCTTGTACGTAACTTCCCACTGTTCATTTAACATCTCGACCAAAACATATAAACGAAAAAAGATAGCAAACCCAAATGGACATCAGAATATAACATTCTTTCATTGAACTTAGGGAAAGATAGAAGATTGGGGAATAATCACAAATAAATGACTGCTAACATTACTATTTCATTTCTCATTCCTCAACTACTTAGAATCATGGTCTTCTTACACAGTCAGACAGTCACACTAGTAAGGAGTTTTGTATGAATAGGTTTAATTATAATTGATTTTCTTTACTGTTCGTAAAAAGTTATCGGCTACTGTAAATATTTAAAACTAAACCTACAGCATTAAAGGAATCAGCTAAAAGATACCTACTCTACACTTTTCTGATAACTGTGAAACAGAATGGAATTTATTGGCAGCGCACAATTTCGTACATGCTTCCAAAGAAGCTTCAAATTTTGGTACCATTATTAAAACTATACTACGGGTAAGTGATAGTATTTACATTACAACTGGTATTACTTTGAAAATTATTAGACTTTATATCTTCTGCAAATATTAATGTAAAAAATTTAATTAACTGATACTAATAATAATTAACTAATTTCCAAAACGTTTAGTTACACAAGATAAAAAAGAAACTAACTTCCATATGGACAAAACACTCGTTTACAGTACTGAAGAAGCATTTCTTCCTTTTTCTATACCAGGACTTTACATAAAGGAATCGAGAATTAACAAACCACACCAAAAATAATCATGGTCCCAGTAGTATCTTATGAAATTGAAATTGTAAAAAATTGCTTTATTTAATAGTTCGATTCAGTTCGTTTTATGAAATTATAGTATAATTATGGTAAACTTGTAACAATTTGCAGATTATTCTTGAATTATTTTGTAATTCGATGTTCATCAAATTTTGTCACTGCTCTGGAATGGATGGTTTAGATTTAAACCCAACATAAATAATCACATCCGAAACTGCATGATCGGCTAAAATACATAAGAAGTCGCGGGATTATGAATATATAAACCTGCAAATTCTGTAATAATAGAATAATTGTTTAAGGGATCGGTTTCCATAAGTACAAAGTTTTAAACTATCTTATAACCTATTGCTTATTAATCTAGCGGTGTGGGATTCTGGTAAGAAAAATTTGCGACGCCAAAGTCTCTAACCCAGGTATATTAACCTTTTCTAATTTCGTTTGTGGTTTCAAATAGATACCACTCTACATATAATTTGGATATACGTATCTACAAGAACAATTTTTGAAATTAAGCAGAGAAGGGGCCCATTTAAAACAAAAATTCAAGCAATTTTTATATATTTGTCTCAATTGTCAGCTCTGTAAGAAATTAATTTTCCGTGGAAACATGATACACCTCAGCATATATTTAATAAAAAAAAGGAAGCAGTGAATACATTAGCCGAATAGAGCAGAACATTTTCGAACATTCTACTTTCAAAAAAAAAGGTGATAGGTAAGAAAAAGCCACACAGGAATTGAGATGTTGTGGAATGTTATCACATATTACAGTTAAGGAAGTTAACAGAAATTCTTCAAAAGTAATACGATTTTGTATCAACTATATAAACGAACTATAATTTTCTCTATTGCAGAGCATAAAAGATTAGATCTAATTTCTTGAAATTGCAATTGAGTGCATTACTTGAAACGTCTTCAAAAATAAATCCCGATAAAGTAGGCGATAAATTTACATTTTTATAATTAGCTGTGGTTATTTTTAACATAATGTTGATGTCGCCTCTTCCAAACGTATTCCTCAGAACAACACTAACACCGTATGCTCACAACAACGTTGAATCGTGTATTAATACCTTTTCTTTATAATTTGCATACATAATAACATTTTAATCTATACCTACGTAGAAAAATATTGTTTTAGAGCTTTTAGTGCTAATATTATTTAATTCGGAAATGAACATAACATAAAAATGAATTTTTTTATTTTACTATTTACTGCAGTTTTGCCTACATCTAATATTAAAAAAATGCCAGAAATCCTTAAAACAAAAAACCAGTTTATTAATATTATTTTCTTTCAAAGTAATCTTTTATGCTGACGCAACTGATCAATCCACTTCTAACTTTATAAAAGAACCCTCAACCCCAAACATTTTTTCACTAGTATTAGGTTTTCCAGGCCGTTTCGTTTCGTCGGTGCAATACTGTTCATCTTCTAAAAACCAGTCGCGGTAGCTTTCCACTTTTTTCTTCCAGTAAACTGGAATGTTTTATGAAATAATTATATTTCTAATTTATTTATTTCCTAACTCTCACCTGCTAATTCATCACACGAAATCTCCTCGCCGCCATATTCTATAGGCATAACAGATAGAGAAATATCTTTCGACGAAACAAAATCTTTAAAGTTACATTCTGTATGAAAGTGTATCTGAAACAATCGTATTAGCTTTAACATACCAAAAAAAAAAAAAATAATAAGTAAGATCGTCTTACTCTGTCTATGAGGCTCCCTGATATAAAAGTCTTAAACATGTTGAAGATGGTAACATAAGCAGAAGGCGTGTTAACATAATTAATTTCTTTCAGTCTAACAGGAAGTGTTTTTTGGAGCAACGTAATACATTTCTTACAACAATCGGGGGTCAACTGAGCCGCATAACTGTAGGGTATGTTTTTCGCATCCGAAATAGAATTAAACCCAGCCACCACAAGGTTATCATCTTCCAAAAGTAAAATATCCATAATCATTAATAGTACTTTCATCAAGTTGATTAAACTCATTGTTTCAACATTCACCCTATGGGCTCGACTTATGACTATTCTAGGTGCTGAGGGATGGGTAGTAGTTGGAAGAACGAGCAATACACTGGAAAATAAATAACACTCGTATTTTGAATTCATTGAAATACATTATCCAAACTCACCCTTCCGCCAGCATCTCTTGTATTTCGGGTTGCAATGGGTCCCTGTTTTTTAAAAATTCCGGCATGAGCCCCTTTGCGGAATAATGAAAATCCAATTTTTCCTTCGTTCGTTGAAGACTGAACTTGCAACCACGTAGAAATCCCAATAGCCATTGATCATCTAAAACAATGAGGCAATGGGTGCTCAAATTTTTATATTTTTTTGTCAGAAACTCACCCGTTCTAGCATTTAGGTGAGGTTGTTTAGAAATCCATTCACGAATGTGATCTAAATCTGCTTGAATTCGGCTGGGTACTTCGTTGAGTTCACTTATAGCTATTTCCTGGAGCTCTTTACTTAATGGACGGATAGTCATGTTTCGTCTTAGTTCTCCCGAACAGTTTCAAGATTTGACTCGTTCTTTTAAACGATCAAATGAACAAACACATAGCGATTAGCTTACACTGCACGCCAAACAGATTCAGCACAAACAGGCGGTTTTGAAACCAGTTTTTCTTTGTTGAGTTTTATTTTTAATTTAGACATGTCGATCTGTTTACGAATATTTGTGGTGGCATGAAGGTGTGCCATTTTAAACCTTACAGGTCACTTCAAATAAAGTGCACATGTGAAAACACATTTGTTCTCTGACCGTTGTTTGTGAAACATGTACGTTTTACTTTGTCCCAAGAATGTATCCAGCTCAAAACGGAAGCGCGGGGGGGGCTGCTTTCTAAATCCAACTTAGTTTATGGGGGTAGAGGGTCCATGGGGCGGGGCAGGGCAGGCAATAATACATTATTACAAAAGAAAAATACTATTTATTAATAAAATTAATTTTTGAACAGTAGTTTGGGAGGATTAATTGCTAATTTTCTAACTACAGCTTCCACTAATTTTCTTGTTTCTCGTTTGGGAAAACCCATTGACGATGAATGCTTAGCATGGCTAACCCATTTAACCTATTTTCACCGATAGTGCTTCTAAGCCATGTTTTAAATCGGCGAAGAGAGCTGAATGAACGCTCTACAGTGCTTGTTGTGCAGGGCTGTGAAATCAAAATTAATAGCGCCCTTCTAATGGTTGGAAAAACAATTCGCTCTTTTTTAAAACCTCGATGATTTCTGGCACTTCTTTTACCTCATTCCACATTTTGGACCACAATTCCCTTTTTGTGTCAGTGAAAATGCAGGCGATTTATCTGCAGAAAATCTGACTTCTAAAGATAATGTAATCCAAGTAAGGAATTATTAGAAACCTTCTCCAAAATTCGGATGGATTTCCGGCTGGAGGGTTGCTTTTATGCATTTGTTGGTAAACGACGCGAGTGGCGCTTATATCAACATCTAAATGCTTTACAATGTCGCCTGCTTTTTTCAGAACGTCAGCTGTGACATTCTCTACATCTTCGCGATGCTCTCTTAGCATGACGAGAATAGTCTGAATGTACTGGTTGGCTTTAACTATGTCATGTGCCTTCAGTTGAAGTGTATTTGCTACGGGTTCTAGTATAGATGAAAACTTCGCAATTAATGTTTTAAATTAATTTATATATTATAAATTTTTCTTGTTGCTGCATTACCCTCTTCAGCTAATGTCTCTAATGCTTCAACAATATTGACGAAGTGATCCTTAAAAACACGGATGCTCTTGTACTTCTCTGACCTAGTCTTACACAATTTAGAAATGTGCACAATAAGTTTGCGTCGTAACACGGACTCGCTAAAATATATGATTATCCCCTTGATAGTTCCAACGCAGTTTCGAAATCTTGGGATAACGTTTAAGTCGTTCACGAAAAGGTTTAGCTTATGCGAGGAGCAAAGGAAACACACCCCCTTCTTTCCCAGACATGGTGGAACATCCGCCGAAGCGTAACCCCACACACTTATCAGGGTCTAGGTTGAAATTTGTCACAAAATCTTCAATGGCTTTGGCAATGCTTTTGGCATCAAGCCTTTCAAGCTATACAAAGCCTAAAAATTCTTCTTTGATTGTGTTAGCCTTTTCATCGAAGAAATGCAATCCAATACACAGCTGTTCTTTGCTCGAAATATCCGCGGTTCCATCAGCCAGAATGCTGTAAGCGTAAGCTTTCTTAATCCTGGTGACGATTTGTTCCTTGATTTTAGTGCCACATATATCAATTATATCATTTTGTACGAAGGGTATCGGTATGCCGCGTTTTTCGACCCATGCTCAAAATGGTGTTTTAATTGTGAATCACCTGCTTCGATGCCTAACCGGCATAAATCTATAAGTACGCCTTCATCCAAATGTTTACCTATGAGAAGTAAATCATGTGTGCCGAAAAAACATGACGTAGGAAACAACTGAGGACGGTATTTTTTTGTTTTTTTTTTCCTTAATTTTTCCGAAGACTGGTGAAGTAGGATGTCCAATGGAACAGCCCCAATGAACGATTTTGCAGATCCCATTGCAGCTTTATGCCGCTGGGTTTGTACATGTGCTTTACAATAATCGTGCATGTCCTTGTATTTAGTGAAAGGTCTGATGATGAAAGAACCCCAATCACCTTTCATCATGCTGGCTAACGGCGGAAAAAACACACAATATTTACAGAAAACACCTTTGAGTAGCCTTTAGTAAGCTAACCATGGTGAATATGTGTCCAGCCACTGTTAATTGAATTTCCCCTTGAGGTGTTTGACATCTGCCGCAAAATCGTAGTTTTTCGAAGGTACCCAATCATTTTCCAGAAGACTTTTTTTCTTATCAACCGGCATAGTGGTCGTCAGGCCCACGATATTTCTAATATCATCTTTATGACAACCATCGTATTCAGTTTTACTTTCACTCTCTGGCAGCGTGGTTTGAACCATAGAAGGCCTCGCAGTGGCAGTGTCTGAAGCAGAGGGTGGTTGCAGTTCCTTGCCCACATCGCGGCTGCTGGCGCTGGTACTTTTCTTTCATTCACTACAAATAGGTAATAAAATATAACTTTTACTAAACGTTGGTGTGGACGCGGCATAACACATGCAAACGTAGATACCCAAATAAACATCAATACTTACCATTCTTACCGAAAAACTTTCTAAGATGCATTTCTGTAAAATTTGTAATAAGGCAGAAAACAACAAATTTTAATGTCGCTAGAAGATGTGGTTGAGATGCTTTTATCACCGGATATTGGGCGCCACGGGATACTTCATTTTAAATTTCACAATGAGTTATTTAATTTAGTATAATAGAGCTTAAAATAATGGTTTTTGCACTTTGTACTGCTTGTTACCTTATGACAAATATCAAATAAATATTATTTCTTGCAAATTTAGGCTTATTTTCTAAGTATAAATAATTTTTAATGTTTTTCTGAACTTGTAAAGATAATTAAAATAATTTTCTGTGGTCAAGTTCACCTCATCAGGCATAGGACTTGTTTTGCAGGTAAAATAGAATACCCGGTCAAGTTCACCCCTTCCTGTGTGAACCTGGCCAGACGAGGTTTTTAAAAAACACATTGCTAACGTCTTAAAAATACAAACGTTATAGATATTGATAGAAGAAGGCCTCGATATCTATGCTTTATAATGAAAAAAACTAAAACAATTATTAACGTTTACTAAGATATGTCAAATTAAAACTGAATAGTGGCCAAGTTCACCTCGTTTTATGCTACTGGACCTTTGGATTTACATTGGCCGTTATTTCTCGCAAGCCAATGGTAAACCAGCAAGGTATTCTGCCTAGTAAATCTTCTCTAGAGTAGAAGAATTTTCACCTTCTGTGGTTCGAACTCGTCTTAAAGACAAAGCACTTAAAGCAGAAGGCAGACAGGAACACAAACAGCTCGCAACGAAAATGATAATTTTAAAGAACAGTGTCCCACTAAGAAAATGTCGGCAGGGTCAAAAATAAAGTACGATGCAAACATTTTGCAATAGGGGTTACGTATGAAAAACAAAACGTGTATTTTTACCTAAGCCGTACGGTTTGTATTTTATTATAATTATTTCTTTATTTACATTAAATATCGTTACTTTTACGATATAAATCCAAACCATCAACGGCCTGAGATCCAGACTCACTTAAGGTGGCCCCTGTTCTCAATTTATGAACCATCTGAAATGAACTTATACAGAATCCATCCAAGTTTGTCAAGCAATTCAAATGCTTATTTTCACCAGGTGCGCTAGACTAAGATTAGTACCTTCCGTTAAATAAATTAATAAAACGAAATTCTTGAATATATAGGGAATGCAATAATGCGAAATTATTACTAGACTACGAAAGCATTTATTCCGCTTCCAACCATAATGATATTCGCGACCAACCCCGCTAAGTCTGTTTAAATTTCTCGAGGCCTCGCGAACCAGATACCCAGATGTAAAAATACCAATATAATGGTATTAGTATCGGCGCACTCTTAATCAAGATTTGAAACTTCCGCACTATTCCCCCTTGCTAGTTGAATTTTAATCAATAAAAGAAAATTAATTATACTGTTTACCATTAAACAATTATTAACAGAATTTCGATAAAATATCACCAATATTAACAAAATGCAATATCAATTGAATTTAAACACCTACTAATTAAAGTGTACTTTGTCTTGTTATTAATTTATGTATATAATTACAAGATTTACTACGATTCCTTACTATTAAACTATAATATTCCGGAACCCCTCGTATCCTCGAAATTATATGTAAAAATTGAATATGAAAGAAACTGACACACCTGCGATTTAGCTATCTCGATCCACGCCTGTTGTATGCGTTCACTGCACTTCACTCGTCTCGAACCCACAGGATCTCTTTGATTTTTTCACAATTTACTGTTAATTTCTGTCAATTCTAACTCCAATCTATTCGCCTAAATAATTTCAATAGTTTTAGAAGCGAAAAAAGAGAAATTGGATTTTCTAAGCTTACCAAAAGATGTCAACTGACGAAAGAACTCTCTCAAAAAATTTGCACACAGATTGGGATCAACTGCCCGGGAACTCACATCACACTATCGATGCCTAAGAACTTCCCAAATGTGTCTTGAAAATTCAAATCGGAAAACTTCCCAAGTCTTAAAACGACTTCCAAATTAACTCAAAACACGTGCACCTTCTTTGAGAACTCGTACAGTTATATGTCAAACGGAAAACCCAAAATTCACCATTTCCTGAACCAGAAATACACGAGTAGATGACACGAAACTTCCACAAGGCCAATTCTAAATTAGTCAAAAGCTTAAATATGCAATCCAAAATGCTGTATTGAAAATTTAAATACCAATCAACCAGGCGAAAGAAATCGCACGTTACAATAATAATAATAATAATAATAAACTGTCTTTATTGATTAAGATACAACAGAGAAAAATAAACAAATTCTTTGAGAACTAGGGCGAAGTTCAGTTTATGGAGAAGTAATAATCCATAAACTGCTCTCCCACTTAACCCTATAAGAAGAAAAAGACGGAAGTAATAAAAAGAAAGAGAGAGAGAGAAGAGGATGAATGAGAAAGAAGAAGAGAATAATGAAGCTGTAGGTAAGGGGATACTTAGCTCAAATTTGGAATACAAGTTACGCTGCAGGGCTTACATTATTGGGCGTGAGAAGAAGAGCGGAGGCATGTATAAGGGTTGGAGGATGTAACTTTCAACAATTGTTGTAACGTAGTTTCCTTGTTTTGGTTTTTGTATTGTAATAGAGCATTGCTACACAAACCGGGTCATCCCAGCTTTAATTTTTAACTGGTAGTGCCGACTAAACTGTCAAAATTAATGGAAACATGAGATTATCCAAATAAAGCCAGAGCCTACTAGACCATTTTAAAATTTTATTTGCATGCAGTGTCCTATGGTTGGTAGGTATTGTATTATTTGTTAGTAGATAGGAGGTCTTGATTGGAAATGTTCATCCTCATTGGTAGGAGGAAAAATAAAAAATTATTATTTACTAGTTACGAGAAAATTAGAGAAACAAAGAGGGGTGTTTTTATGTACCTCGTAAAAAGTATTGGAATGAGATAGTTGTTTAATAAAGCGGATATATTTAAATTTGTTCTTCAAAAAGAGCAATCACTTGTGAAAGTTTACCTGCGATATATATCCTGGTGAAGTTAGTAGGTGCTACTGTTAAATTAGTGGTCTGCAAGTTTGGATAGTAAGGCAATAGGGGTGAGAGTACTAGTTGCAGCCGAGTTGGTGGTTTGTACAGCTCTGGACAGCTGGAAGGAGTGTTTTGGGCTTGATGGGAGGGATTTATCGAAGAAAGAGGTCAGTGTACGATCTTTGTGGCGACGAATAAAGTGGGTGATACATTAAACTTAAGTTCTGATCATAATAAAGAAGATTCAATTGTGTTTTTTATATCTTTAATTAGTATTTTGTAATCTTGTACAATCAGAGGGCATTCATGTAATAGATTTTAAAATAAGACTTTCTTTATAGTAACCATCGTACATTCTTTACTTTTTCTAAATTAAACAGAGCCGTGGTGAGTTTCAAGACCTTGATACAGCATTTTACCCTGCGAGTGTCTTATAATCATGGAATAGAGTGTGAGTTACCTTCATTAATTTTAATACGTTATTTTGTCCTGGAATTAAGTCGGTTAACTATCACAGTAATTTCCTTCTTTGGTTGCCCAACGTATTAAAGTTGTATATATATATATATATATATAGATCTTTATATCTATCTTGAACCAATTGTACTTTCGTACCATCCTGCTCCACTTGTAAAACAAACAGTTATAGCTTTGCTTGCCGCGTATATCTGTCTATTGTCATCCCTGTTTCTTAGTTTTGAAAAATATACTTTAAAAAGGCAGAAAACTAAATTGTACTTTTATACAAAATAAATGATACATTTCTGAACCAATGGATTTGTACTTTCCTGAACCATATTTATATACATTTTTGATAAACACCATGCAGTCCTGATCCACATTATTTTTCGGGACGCATGCCTACTATACGCTATGCCATAAATGATGATACTTAAATCACCCTCATCAACTCCTTCACTTCTTTTTTAAGTTCATTGTGAATAGTGGAATTTATTTAAAGGTTATGATAAAGTATTAATCTGAAAGGTTGCCAATCAGGGGAGGTTCTTAAATTGTTCTAAATTGTGATGATTTTTATTTAGCCTCTTTTTTCTTTGTCGGGAGCTTTTCTCTTCCAATAGCAACTCCTAGGGAACGGAAAGACGAGATATTCCTTATTATGATTTCTTGCCACTTGCTCATAAATGCCGATGTCTATGAAAGTCTGTGTTTTTTCTCCAAATAATTCCGAATAATAATCGTCAAATCTTTTCGTTAACAATATTGTTGTAGAGTTGCTTTTCTTTTAACATTCTCTGAAATATGTTTAAAATTATTTCCTTCCTCTATTATTAAACCTTCGATCTTTTTCCTCGGCAGGTTGGGAATTGCCTTTTACATCTATCTCTTCCACTTTTCCGGAGTTGGTGGAGTGTCTTAGATGAACTGTTCAAAGAAATCTTGATTATCTACCTCCTGAGTCAGTTGAATATCAATTTCATCTATTTTTTCTTGAAAATTTCAGCACCATTTCCCATTATCAGTAACAGGATCCTCGATATTTTGGCAGTTTGATAGATATTATTGGACATCCTGTAGAAATTATAATCTATTTTGAGCGTATGGCCCTTAAACATGCATTATTATTGTCTTTTGGTTTATAATACAGTTGTCAAAAAAAGAGGCTCCTCTTTGTCCTTCCCCTTTGTACCACCTTGAACCAAAACTTAAGCTGCCCGGGATGATTAAATGTAAAATTTTGTAATACCTTTGTTCACATCGTCGCGTTACTCATTGGTGTTCGGTTTTTGAAGTAAGTCAACAGAAGCCAATTCACAATCACATTTTTCAGAATTATGATTGTATTGTACCATCCCATTGACTTCATCGATTATCATCTTAAAATGATGTAGCAGTAATGTATCAATAAATAGTTTTATATTACAGTATCGTTATCAACAAATTTCAAAAATGTTGCCAATCGTCTAAAATCCTGTCGAAGAAAGCCAAGATTCCTTTTGCGTCGTCAATCCTTTTTATATGAGTCTTCTATTGGGGAAATTTCACCTTTTCCTGAAGTTTGAATGCTAAATTATTGCTTCATTTGGATCCTTTACAGACAGTATGAAATCATACTATAGATTAAATTTACAACGTAAAAAATCTTTGTCGTAGATTTTAACTCTGTATTACAGAATTTATTTATCGCAATGGAAACTGTATATAATGGTTTCAATATAATTGTCAGGGCAAAGGAAGCGCTGAGCACTAGGAAAGTTAATATAAATGCAAAACATAACAACAAATCACGGTTCACGTAATCGGTAATGACGCTAGCAGCAGAGAAGAGGAAAGCCTATTTGAAATTCAAAAATAACACAACACCAGAGAAATACCGAGAATATGTGCAGAAAAGAAACCTAGTAAATTCCAGAATACAAGAGATGAAGAAGAAATTTTGGGAGAAATTTTCTAAATACAAGTAGTATGAGCTGTAAGGCAGACAGAAAATGTCTGGAAGTTGCTGACAAACAGGAGAAAGCAAATTAACCAGTACCGACAAACAAACACTATATCCCCTTAAAAACAGGCCGAACACTTTAAAACCCCATGCAAGTTACATAATGCTATTGCACAAGGTAGCGGGTAGATACTCTTCTGCGAACCCGGCGGAGAACAGATCTACTTCAGGGACATAGCAACCCTGCCTACGCGAGCTCATGATCTCTCCCACCTCCCTACACTGAAGAGATCATGCCTTAGCCCGACATCCTGTCCATCCTTATTTATCCTTCTCTCTACATCCTAACCCATCTTCCAAGCCGTCTAGCCAACGTGGAAGATTAAGGCTAAAAACCCCCTAAACAACATGGCGAATTTCAAAACACACGAAAATATACCCCAGGTGGGTAGGTCATTAAATGATAAATCCCACACCATTAAAAAGGTCTGCCTCAAGGATTCTGGGGGAGGCAAAAATTCGCAAAGAATATTAATATCTGAAAATAAACCAAAGACGAAACTTTACATTGCCACATACAACATCCGAACAATGATGTCGAGCGAACGTCTAGAACAACTAGAAGAAGAATTATCACATATAAAATGGAGCATCCTAGGTCTAAGTGAGACAAGACTGCCCGAAGAAAAATGCACTACATTAAAGACCGGACATATTCTCTATCAAAACAATAAAGAAATAGACACACACATAGGCGGAATAGCCATTATGATACATAAAGATATAAAACATTTAGTCACTAAAATCAAAGCAATATCAGCAAGAGTAATATATATAGTTATGGAAATATCACAACGATACAGCTTACAGATCATTCAGGTGTATGCCCCAACGAGCGCTTCTTCCGATGAAGAAATAGAGGAGTTATATGAAGATATTTCGCGTGCGCAAAAAGCAGAAAAAACACACTACAAAATCATTATGGGCGATTTTAACGCCAAGGTGGGAATACCCAAAAATAACAAGAGTCCATACATAGGAAATTTCGGACTCGGCTCTATAACTGAACGCGGGGAAAGGCTAATAAATTATCTAAATAGTGAGAAAATACACTGCATGAATACCTTCTTCCAAAAATTAGCAAAAAGACGATGGACGTGGAAAAGTCCGAATTCAACAGTGAAAAATGAAACTGATTATATAATGACAAACCAAAAACACATTGTGAAAGATGTATCGGTCCTAAATCACTTCGACACTGGCAGTGATCACAGATTACTGAGAGCCAAAGTAGAAATAAACACCAAAACGGAACGAAGGAAACTAATAAAAAGACAACTTTTCCTCACCACAGAAATAATACAACAGAACGCACAGAAATACCAACATGAACTAAGTAAAAGATTATTTGACAAAGAAACGCTTGAAACAATGGATATTAATCAACTAGAAGCGAAAATAAGAACTGACATAAGTACAGTAAATAAGAAGATATGTATTGTAACTAGAAGTCCAAATACAAAAATAAAAAAAGAAACAAAAGAACTTATGGCAGAACGAAGGAAGGTGAGTAAAGGAACACCAGAATATAAAGAACTGAACAATACTATAAAGAAACAAATTAGACAAGACGTAAGAGATTACAATACAAAAATGGTGAAAACAGTAATAGAAAATAATAAAAATATGAAGATTCTTAGAACAGCTAATAAAAATGGGAGACCAAGAATACACCAACTAAAAGACTCAGGAGGTAACATCCATAACGACAAACAAAAAATAAAGGAAATTGTTGAAGAGTTCTATGGTACACTATACAAACAAGGAAACCCAGAACCCCCTAATACCAACTCTGAAACTATTATGAATGTCGGTTCAGAAGAAATTCCCGAAATCAGGAATGAAGAAGTAAAATTAGCGTTATCTCAAATGAAAAACGGTAGAGCCCTGGGGGAAGACGGTGTTACGACCGAAATGATGAAAGCAGGGGGGAATACTACACTACAATCTATAAAAATACTTCTCAATAAATGTCTTACAGATGGAAAAATACCAGAAAGTTGGCAAAACGCACAGGTGATCTTACTATATAAAAAAGGAGATAAATTAAAAATTGATAACTATCGGCCTATAAGTCTACTACCTCATCCCTATAAGCTGCTGACTAAAATTGTAACAAATAGATTAACAAACAAATTAGACGACTACCAGCCACCGGAACAGGCTGGGTTTCGGAAAAATTACAGCACTATCGAACATATACAATCCCTTCGATCATTAATAGAAAAATGCAATGAATATAACGAACCACTACATCTTGCATTCGTCGACTATAACAAGGCGTTCGATTCTGTGGAGCTGTGGGCTATCTTCAGAGCCATGAATAATGCAAGAATTGACTCAAGATATAGAAACCTACTCCAAAATATATACGAGCATGCAACACTTGTAGTAAAAATTACAGATGATTTAAAAACAGATAAAATACCGTTAAAAAAAGGAGTTAGGCAGGGAGACACCATATCTCCGAAATTGTTTACTTTGGGTCTGGAAGACGTTTTTAAAGAAATGAACTGGAATGAAAAGGGAATTAAAATTTACGGTCGATATTTAAGCCACCTCCGTTTTGCGGATGACATTGTCCTCTTTAGTCAAAATATAAATGAATTACAAAATATGCTAGAAGAACTCGAAGCAAAATCAGCTGAAATTGGGCTACAAATGAACCTTAGTCAAACAAAAGTCATGACCCTAGAAGACGTAAATATCAGTGTCGGAAACGAAAATATAGAAAAAGTAGAAGAATATGTCTACTTAGGACATAATATCAGATTGGGCAGAGAAAATCAGATCGCGGAAATAAATAGGCGCATTCGAATGACATGGGCAGCAACAGGAAAATTGACGAATGTACTACAAAATGCAGATATCCCAATTAATCTAAAGAGGAAAGTATTTGACAGCTGTATACTTCCCGTGATGACATACGCAATGGAAACCACAACGCTCACAGTAAACTCGGCAAATAAGCTCAGGACAACTCAAAGGGCAATAGAGCGAAGAATGCTAGGTATAAGCCTCAGAGATCATGTTACAAATGAGAAAATCAGACAGACAACTAAAGTAAAAGACGTCATAACTCGTATAGCGGAGCTCAAATGGAGTTGGGCTGGACATGTCGCTCGACAAGACGAACATCGATGGACAAAACATATAATACAGTGGAGACCCCGACAGTATAAGCGGAGCGTTGGAAGACCTCAGAGACGCTGGCTTGATGACATCAAAAATAAAGCGGGAAGAAAGTGGCACCAACTGGCACAAGATAAAAAAGCATGGAAGAAACAAGGGGAGGCCTACGTCCAGGAGTGGACCATTAGGGGCTGTTGAAAGAAGAAGAAGAAGGTGATATTGATAACTGGAACAACAATTGCAATCACTTGGGTATCTCGTTCCATATAACCTCAAGTTGGTGTCTCAAATCGTCTAAGTTGTTAGGAGCTCTTGGGAGTAATCGGCGATAAGTCCGGCGATCGTGCAGACCAGGGAACATTTGCAATTGTGCTTGTTGGAGGTACGTTCTGGTAATGTTTGCAGTGTGTGGACGTGGGTTATG